>PVJD01002120.1:0-219043 GCA_004026545.1 Mormoops blainvillei | reverse complement strand
TGGAGTCAGTTCTAGCACAGAAGTCTGGGCTGTAAAGTCGGGAGAACTGTGGTTTGACTCCTGGCTTCCCCGCTCAGCCGCTTTGTGACCTTGGTCACCTCCTTGACCTCTGTTGGCCTCAGCTTCCTCATCTATGAAATGGGTTAAAAACAGAACTTATCGAACACAATACTTGGCACACAGTAAATGCTCAACAAACAGCTACTATTTCTGTTGTTGTTTCATCTGGCCAAAGAATCAGTCGCTTCCTTGGGCTGGAGTTCAGGGACAGTCACCGCTGGTGATCTGGAGCTGCCAGCCAGCAGCACTATGTGTCCTTCCACAGAGACTACCCCGAAGTCCAGGAGTGGAGGGGTGACGAGGGAATGGCGGGGAGCGATAGAGACAGACCCCGGGGCTCTACCCCTTGCCGAAGAGCCAGAGTGGAGGGTCGCGCAGCTTCGCTGCCTCTGAGGGGGCGGGTTCCTCACAGTTGCCATTCAATCCAAACAAACGTAACTCCAAACAATGCATTCAGGTGGGCGATAACGGGCATGAGGAGAAGAAATTATAGATGGGTTTTGGGTTTTTTCCTCTTTATTTTCCGAATTTTCCACACTTCGTTTTTATCATTTAAAACAGTAAACTGTTTGCTCCTGTTATTTTTAAAATTGTATTCTTTATTACTCAAATAACATATTTTGGTAGGAAAATCAGAAAATACCGATCAGAAGAGAAATAAAATCACCCGCCATCCTTCTGTCCAGCCTAATCGCACCTAACACGTGGTGTGAATCCTGTCAGGCCTTTGCCAGGCCACGTCATCACTGTATCGTAAGCGAGACCGTATAATGGCTTCTCGCCACACTCCACGAGAGAGCGTGCGTGTCCTTTCCCGCCGATGCCTTTTTCATGGATGTGTAGTGCTCCACTACTCTGGACAGGTCACGGTTTACTTGGCCAATCCTTGATTTGGGGGTATTTCGGTTGTTTTCTTATTCTTTCACATCCTAGTAGATATATTTTGGTGCATATCCTCTGTCCTTTCCTTGGGATAAAGTTCACGTTTAGGCTCTTGGATGGGTTTCTATGGAGTTGCGTACAAAATGCCATGCACACATGAGGTTGTGCAGACTTTCCGGGAAGAGAAAACATGGCCATGTCTGATCCTTAAGGATCTCATTTCCCAAATCAAGAACCCCCGCTGCAGAAAACAGTCTGCAGAATGTGACTTGTCTCCTCCCTGTCTTCACTCTCGTACAGGACACTTTGGCAACTCAGACCACAGGGCTTCAAACAACTTCACTTCAAGGAAATAATAATTTCCTATTTGATTAATCATTACTATGGGCCAGGCACTATCAGAGTACTTTACATGCACCATCGCACAGCAACTCCAGGGAGTCAGTGCCACTGTTATCCCCATTTTCACAGATGGAAAACAGCTCAGAGAGGTTAGGTGCCTTGTCCAAGGTCACACAGCAGGTCCGTGGTGAGCCCAGCACTCAAAGCCCGCCCCCAGGGCAGTGGGTGGGGTTCCAGGGGCCAGGAAGCCAGCACTGAAGCAGCAGCGTCCCTGCTGCCCCCCATCACGTGATCAAGGCCCTGGGCTGAGGTTCCGTCAGGGACCTGCCTATACACAAGTGCTGCAGAAAATCAAGAGCCTCTGCCTGATTGAAGGAGTCGTCCAGGGTGGGCAACCATCACACTGGCCTTGTTGGTCCTGCTGACGCTCCACTAAATACGCCTCCTCGGAACAGCACCGGCTCTGCGAGTACAAGGTCAGCCGTCAAAACTCTGCTGGTCGCAGACTGGGGAGGGGAAGTAGAGTGGATGGAGCAGGTGCTGGGGCTTTGGGGCAGGATCCCTCTGCCCCGCTGCCTCCTTTCACAGCGGGGCCCATGTCTGCCGCAGCCCAGGCCAAGGGCAGCGTTATCTGGCACGAAGCAGCCAACTCCAAATACCGAGGTAGGCCAGAGCTTCCCTGAGCTAAACCCGCCCCCCCGCCCATCACTCAGGTAGAAAGGAAGGTGGCCCTTGGGAATTCAATACGTACTCTGGGAATAACAGTGGTAAAGTTATTAACAGTTGGATTTATTAAGCGCTTCTCATGCCCCATATCTACACTAGGAGATTTATGTTATCCAATTGCACCCCCTCAGCAACACTGTTATTATCCCCATTCTCCAGATGGGAAACTGAGGCTTAGAGAAGTTAAGCGGTGACAGAGCTAGGAGGTATCAGAGTGGAGGTCAAGATAATCTGATAACAGAATCCACAGCCTTCTCCCTCTCCCTCTCAGCAAAATCAGGGAGCTTGGGGAAAGTTCCAAAGTTGGGCTTCTGACACCAGTGAGCTCCCCAGGGGCAGGTACCAGGCCTTCCCCTTCCCGACAGGCTGAGCCTCATGGAAGAGGGATTGATCCTGCATCAGACAAACCTGGAATAAAGTCCCTGTTTGTCACCTACCAGCCATGTGGCCTTGGGATATTTATTTCACACCTCTGAGCCTCAGTTTCCTCATCTGTGAATGGGAACCAATGAGGCCTATTTAGTTTGGCAGCTGTCAGCAGCAAGTGAGATGATTCAGCACAGCATCTGCCCATAGTGTTATACCTGATAAAGGGAAGTGGTTGCCATTAGGAATGTTATTTCCATCCTGCAAGTGATTCCCTGCTGTCTCTTCAAGTTCAGTACAAATCAGCATCTCCAAAAGGAAATGGCCTCAGGCTGTCTAGCTCCCGACTCGGAATAATAATCATGTAATAGTTGGATCTGTGGCTAAGATGTATTGACTGCACTCTGTGCGCCAGGCTCCAAATCTAAGAGCTTTACTAGTCTGGGCACTCACTAATCAAGACAGAGCCCCAGGAGAGGGCAATGCCTTCCCTCTGACCCCGTGGGGAGGAGAGACATGGGAAAACAAGCCAGCCCATCTGTGCACGGGGCCTGCTGAAGGGAAAGGTCACAGATCTCCCCACCGGGAGATTCCAGGCCCTAACTTTGGCTCCACGCCCACATCTGGGACCTGGAAAATGACTTTCCCTCCTCACGACCCCTCAGGTGGCTCTGAGCTGGGGACTCTGGGTTGGGAGTTGTCACCAGAAGGCTGGAGAAACAGAGGAGTATGTTGGGGGGTGGGGGCCCAGGGCCTAGGGCCTAGGGAAGTGCTCAGTAGAGGTTTGTTGACTGACTCTAAGTGAGGGTTCTAGTTTTAGAGCACAGTGGCGCAGGAATTAGGCTCTACCAGCTATCTATGATAATATCATGCTCCAAAGAAAATAGGCTTTTCTGTGAGTTTAGGACTCACCCCATTTTACAGAAGAAGAACTGAAGGCCCAGAGGGGTTAAACCATTTGCCCAAGGTCACATGACAAGAAGGAGGTGGCTGGGACAGACCCAAGCCTTCCATCCTATCCCCAGTACCCCTGTGAACTCAGGCCCTCAGGGTTGGGATCAAATCCAGCTCCTCGTAGCGGGGCCTCATTTCGGGCCTTGTTTCTCCCGTCCCCACCGCCACACTCTGAGAACGCCCCCACGCCTGCACCCCATCTCCTGACCCACTCCCCTGAGAGAGGGATCCCTGCAGATCCCAGGATAGCGGCCAATGGAAAGAAATACATATGACCCCCCCAACTCCAGCTCCACGGACTCGCTGCTTATTCATAAATAAAAGAATGCCCAAGCTATTTTGGGCACCTGTAATTTTCTACTTGAATAACTAGGGAAGTGGCTGCCTGCCCGCTTCTCTGCCCTGCTCGCCGCGCCGGAACAGGGGAAACGCGATCTCCCCAGGCGTAACGGGATCCGGGGCCAGGCCTCACTGCCGATTTCCCTGCCTCTGCCCCATTCCCAAAAACCCAGATGTCACCCCTGCCCCATCCTTCGGGGCCTGGGGAGGGAGCTTCCAGACCAGGCTTGAATGCCATGGACTAGGCGGCTCCTTCCAGGGGCAAGAGGCAAATTCCGGCTCTGCCATGTGTCAGCGGTGGGACTTTGGGCAAGCGACTCGACTTCTCTGAGCCTTAGCGTCTTCATCTGTAAAATGGGGATGGTTATACCACCCTGCAGGTTTGGTACAGGTGAGGGGTCTGGATCTTAGGGCTGTCGCTGCCGCTGTCGCTGTTTCAGGTGAGAGGAAGGGGCTCCCCTGGGAAGAGCCGCGCACGGGATTCTCAGGCTGCCATCTGGTTCTGCGGCTGACTAGCTCTGGGCTCTTAGATACGTCAAATCTCCCCTTAATTATTTACGCAAAATTATTATTTTTTATTTATCAAGCTAATCCATGATCGGCTTTTAAAATTTAGAAAAATGAAGAAATTTAAAATCATGATAACTCTTAACTGCTACTATTTATTGAGCACCTTACTCTGTTGCAGGCCACAAGTTAGGTGCTCTCTGTTCACTGGCTCTCATTCTCTCAGTCTGCACCTGACCGTAGATGAGAACCTGGGGCTCAGGGAGGTGACAGGACTCACATAAGGTCACACTGTTGGTAAGCGAGTCAGAAATCATAACTGGGTCCCTCCCTCTCCACAGCTCATGGCACTGCTTTTCTGTTGTGGTATAAAAATTATCACAGTATCGCCCCAACTGGTGTGGCTCACGGGTTGGGCGTTGTCGCGCAAAGTGAAAGGTCACCGGTGGTTGGACCTGGTCAGGCCACATGCCTGGGCTGAGGGCTAGTCCCAGTTGGGGTGCGTGTGAGAGGCAACCGATCGATGTTTTCTCTCCCTCTCTTCTTCCCTTCCTTTCCCTCTCTCTAAAAATAAATAAAATATTTTTTAAAAAATTACCACAGTATCAACAGCTTCAGACAACACACTTTGATCACAATTTCCATGGGCTGGAGTCCTGACCTGGCCTGGCCTGGCTGTGGCCTCTGCTCAGTCTCGCGAGGGCCTGGCCAGGCTTCATTTTCATCTGGAGGCTCAACTGGGGAAGCGCCTGCTTCCGAGTTCCTTCAGGGTGTCTGCAGAATTCACTTCCTGTGGTGGTAGGACAGAAGATCCCAGATACTTGCTAGGTGTTGGTTGGAGGCCACCCTCAGGCCCTAGAGGCCACCTGCAGATCTAGAAGCTACTGACAGCTCCGGTCATGTGGGTTTCTCAGCATGGCTGCTCATGTCACCAAGTCAGCAAGAAGAATCACACACACACATACACACAAATAGAAACATATTACTACCACAATTATGAGAGTTACAAGCCATCACCTTTGCCATAGTCTATTGTTAGAATCAAGTCACAGATCCCACCGACACTCTGAGGGAGGGGTCCCCCCCAGGGGAGGTAGGGGTGGTTTGGGGTATTGCATGGTGCTCTCACCGTAGCCAGCTGCTCATTTTCCACCAGTTTCCTCACTCCCACCCTCCCAGAGAAAACACAGAGCTGGCAAATGTGAAGTTACTTTCACCTCACAAACATCCGGTCATTTCCTGGGCCAGAGGGAGCAGAAATGAACAGGACAGAGATCTCAGTCTCAGAAAACTCGCCACTCATCAGGACGATGCGCCAGTCCCGTGTTCCTTTTGGCACAGGAGCCCTGAGTTAAGGGGGAAGAAAAGATAATATATCATCTCTTATAGCTTAAAGTCTAGGAATGATGGCTTCAGGCAAGGCTGGATCCAGGGTCTTACATGAACTCTTCAAGACCTAGTCCCTCTCTTCCTCAGGCTCCACTTTCCTATAGTCGATCCCATTCCTGGGCCAGTCCCCCTCATTAAAACTCCCATTAGTGACAGGCTTTTATCATTCTTACAACGAGAAGGTGTGAAGGTTGGAGAGAAAAACTGGTATGGGTGAAGGGTGGCTTATGAAAAGAAGGTGTGGGAAATGAAATTGAGAGTAGGTTGAAATGTAGAAGGATTGCAATGCAGACAGAAAAGACTAGTCTTTATTGTGTGGTCCAGTGTTTTCCAGCATGTTCCGCAGAATTGTAATAAGTGTTAGGTGAGCCAAGGATTTCAAGGTCAACAGACTGGGTTAAGCCCAATTAACCAGGTTTCCTTCCTGCCCAGTATCTGCATGTTCACACTTCCACTGTGACTCTCCGGAAAGAAAGCCGTGGGCTACAGCATCCCCTAAGGTGAAGTTCTCAATGCTGCACTTTGGGAAATGCCACTGTGGCCCGTAGGGAGCCACTGAAAGCAGTGGAGCAAGACAGTAAGACAGCAGAAGTTTTCTGGGAAGAACGCAATGGAGGCCCCATCAGAGATGACTATGATCACGTCCATGTGAAGGGCGATGACTACCCAGACTGGGATAAAGGTACACGGTGAGAGACGGGATATGAGAAAATATGCAAACTGGCTAACAAAACACAGCTATCTGGGTGACGGTGACAGTGAAATTCAGTTTGGATTTTAGCTTTTCCACTGAAGGCAAGGGCAGTACAGGGACAAACATGGGCTCGAAAGTCCAGTAAAATAGTTTTTAACTCTATCACTTTGTCCTTTGGGCAAGCTCCAGCACCCTCTAAACCTCACTTGCTCAATGAGGATTTTAAGCCTTTTTTTTGCATGGTCCTTGCAAGTATATATATATATTATATATATGTGTGAGATATATGTGTGAGATATATATATGTGTGAGAGAGAGAGAGCGCCCCTAGATATGAGCTGGACTTCTACTTCTGGCCATGACGGTACTAGACCGGCCCTCCCACCAAAATAACGTAACACTTGACAAAGCAAGAGATGGCTGTTGCCAGGTAGCGGAGCATGGACAGCATACAATAGGTGCGGCAATTCCGAGGGAAGGGAAACTCATAGGTGAGCCCCCTCCTCACCTGGGCTCTCCTCGCAGAGTAACATCACAAGCACGGCACAGAGCAGCAGAGCTCAAACATAGCCTGACAGTCTGTCTGAGCTAAGAAGGCAGAGATCAGAGTTTGGGTCACTAGGGCAACAAATGCAGAAGGAATCTGCAGGAAGACAGGGAGCTGGATAGAAAATGGGACCCCAGAAGTCTGTGCAGGACTCCCCCAGGACCCGTAAGTCCTTGCTCAAAGCACAGGCTATACGCACCTAGGGTGAGACCATCCCAGGTTTACCAGAGAGCATCTGTTAGGGGCTTGAGCGCGAACTCTCTACAGGTCCAGCAGTGCTGGAAGTCACTGGAGAGAGATTCATTCCAGGCATCGAGCTGAAACACCAGAAAGGCCATGTCCCAGGAGTGAGGACCATACTCTACTGTAAGGGCTGCTCTAGATCTGCTCTGATGAAGCCTAAAGCCAAATACTTCCAGATCCTTAGAGGACAGGGTTTGGAGGTGAGTTCTGCCAAGTTGCAGAGGCCTGGGAAATAGTTTGAACTTTGCATGAAACCTCCCTAACAAAGTATAAAACTAAGCCCATGGGATTTCAAAGGGATCGGCCAGTAATTGTACTGCCTGTTAAAGCAAAAACTTAACACTCTTAAGATGAAGAGAACAGAATCCAGAGTGTCTACAACACACTCACACATACCACAGTATACGATCAAAATTTTCTAGACTTCCAAGGAAACAAGAAACTGCGATCTTTAGTCCAGAAAGAAAAGGCAGTAGAAAGAGACCCCGAGATAGTCCAGAGGTCAGATTTAGCAGGTGGAGATGCTAAAGCACCTAATCCGTGGTTTGGCACATAGTAGATGCCCAGCAAATGCCAGCTGCTGATCTCCATTAGGGTAAGTTAATCATTTGTTCCCCCAAAAGCTTTGAAACCCAAAGATGAATAAAGCGAAATACACCCAGTCCTCATACACCGAATTCCTGCTGCCTCACCATACAGGTTTGGAGGCAGGGGGCTGCCTTGTGCAGTAATGAGAGAGACAAATCATGACCCCTCCATTAACTCACTGTGTGAGTCTCTCAACTCCTCTTGCCCCAGTTTTTCCATTTATATAATGGGGAGGGTGGGCAGGTCATCTCAAAGGGCCCTTTGTCCCCAGGATTCTGAGTTTGTCTAGCACAGGAATGGTTTTCAGCCAGGATATGCTCCAAGCTGGGGCCTGGAAGAACCAGTTGGAAAAGGAATTGGATCTACTTCTAATACCTTGGGGGAAACACGTGCTGTGGATGTCTCTCCCAGGTAGAATACACGGGGCTGTGGGCAGAGCCTGAGCTCATTTTCCAAAGGAACCTTTCTTGAGAAATGTCTCCTAGCAACCAGCTCCACCGACAACCTTCAGGGATCTCTGCAGAAACACAAAGGCCTTTTGTGGCTCCCTTCCTCAAAACCCCAACTTGGAACTGCTTATCAGCCACGATGCTAATGTCAAACACAGAGAGTAGAAGGGAGGGCACTTGGTGGGGCAGAGGATATTGAAAGGATATCCATCCACAGCCTCAATCTCCTTTCCCTCCATAAAATTACCAGCCGTCTAGTTTCAGGGTTCAGAGCAAGGGCTCAGACCTGAGTGCAAAATCCAGCTCTACCTCATAATAGCTGGGTACCTTGGGAATGTTATTTAACCTCTCTGAGCCACAGTTTCCCCATCTGTAAAATGGGGATAATAATATGGAGGAGGTTGATGCTCAACCTGGATCCCCTTTACTGGCTCAACAGACCTATCCCCCCAGTGGCTATAGGCATTGGCTGCTAATAGCTGCATTCTTCTCTCAACAACTGCCCTCGGCTGATGTGGGGTGCCTCACCCAGAGATACCTGGGAGGTTGACCCCATCTTCCTGGTTAGCCCCTCTCACTGTCCCATAGCTAATGACCAAGCGGTACGGAGGGAGAAAAGCTCAGCCTCTTGGCCTCAAAGTGCGCCGGTGCTGTGGTGTCGTGTACAGCCCCGCACCCCCCGTGGCATTAGGCTGAGGCTACACTTCAGCGGAACCACATCTTTGCTTAACTTCTTCTCCTGCTCCATCCTGCTTCCCTCCTTGACTCCTTTACACGTTTCGCATGGGAGCTCTCCCTCGATACATCACTGGCACATAGGCTCCATTGCCGTCTGTCCTAGAAAATCCAAAGATGTGAGCGTACCTGCATCTCAGGCCTCTCGCTGTGAGGATCCGAAAAAAGAATGCACTAAAGTACCAGCCAATGCCTGGCACACGGTGTGTGCTAAATGCATGGACATCGTTAGCCTCCTATTCTTTACTATTATTAGTGTCATCAAAGACAGTTCTGGGATCAGAGGGGTTTCTAATGTGGACAAGAGCTGGGACAGCATTGGTATGAAGGGATAGTTGCATTTAGACCGGCTAATACAGCTGAAACAGAGTCCTCAGCTTTCTGAATTAAGGCATTATTTTTCCTGTTATAAAAACAGTATGAGTTCATTGCCGAAAAGAAAACCCTCAGGAAGTTGAAAGAATTACAAAAAAAGAATTAATGACTGAATGAATAAATGAAACTTGCACCATTTGAATATAATCATTGAGGACATTTTCATTCATATCCTTCCAAACATTTTCCATATAAATTCACATAATATACACACATACATACATAATACATCCACATAATAAAGACATACATATATACATATCTCTACATACAAACATACATAATTTACATATGTAACACTATATGTGTGTGTATATATGTGTGTATATATATATATATATCAGTCACACTAAATCTAGAGCAAAACACTGCATACAGCCCTGGCTGGTGTGGTTCATTTGGTTGAAGTGTCTCTTGGTACACCAAAAGTTTGCGGGTTCGATCCCTGGTCAAGGCGCATAGAGGAGGCAACCAATCAATGTTTCTCTCTCTTTCTTTCCCTACCCCTCTCTCTAAAAATCAATAAACACGTAATTAAAAAAAAACACTACATAATATATATAACCAATTTTGTTTCCAAAAAATAAAACCACAAGTACCATTCTATAACCTGTTTTATCCTACTTGATTTTCTTATATAGCTGGTGGGCATCTCCCATGTTAGTAAACACAAATCTACAGCATCAGTTTTAGCCACTCTTGCTATATTTTATAGTGATTATGCAGTTTTTTAAACCAGTTCCCTGTCTCTGGACATTTACCTTCTTGCCAGTCTTTTTACTATTATGAACAATGTTGGTCAATGCACACCTTTGACCGCATATCTTTGCACATGTGTTCAGCTATTTCCTTTAGACACATTTCTAGAGGTGGAGCCGCCCAGATATTAGAATGCTCACATTTCCTGCAGGCTGGCAGTACTGTCAACCCTCCCTCCACAAGTGCACCTGTGTGTCCGTTTCCCCGCACTAGGTATCCGACAGTCTCCAACGCTAGGTATTGTTTTGTTTTAATTTTTGCCAATCTGATAGGTGAAAAATAATACTCCATTGTTGCTTGAGTGTGCATTTCTTTGGTTTCTGGGGAGGCCAAGCATCTTTTCTTACGTTCGTGGGCCGTTTGAATTTCACCTGCTGGGAACTGCCATTGTAAGTCCTTGGCAAGGTCCTTCTGGGCGTTTCCTCCCTTCCTCCTCCCCGTCCTCCTCCCCCATGGCTCCCCCGCAGTCTGGCTTCTTAAGTAGCAAAGCCTGCAGGATTGCTTCCTACAGGACTGGCCTCCTAGGAAGGAGACCTTTGGTTTTCAGACCCCAGCAGCCAACCGGAGCTGGGATTAGTGGAGATCCAGTTCCCTGACCCCCAGGTGCCCCCGGGCCAAGTCCCCTCTCCTGGCCCTGTCCACGACCCTGCACCACAGAGGCTATAGAATCCAGATCTGCTTATAGAAAAATTCTGTTTTCTCTAAAATTCCAAACCCACTGAGCAAATACATTCCAGGAGTGATTATTAGCATGACTTAAAGAGTCTTCTCAAAATAACATACTAGAACGTTCCTTTAAAGTCTAGTGCCCCTGAGAGATTTAAAATGACCCTGTACATATGCAAATATCTATCACGGTTAAAAATACCCCAACCATTGACCCAGGGATTCTACTAGTAAGAATTGCCCCTCTGGGCGGGTGTTCTTGCCCAAGTATAGAATAACGTGTGTAAAGTGCTCATTAAAACATCACTCATGACAGCAAAATAAGTGGTTAACAACCTACATGTTCATCAGTATGGACCTGCAAAATTAGTCACGTATGACCTGCACTAGGAAGCTTTGTACAAACAGGAAAATAATGTGGTCAATCTGAACGTGCACAGGAGGAAAGATGCCCTCGAGATATCTTAAAGCGGCAGAGGCAAGTTTCAGAATAATGTATTTAGTGGGGTTTCTTTTGTACTCTTTGAAACGATAGACTGGGATTGTTCTAGGTCTTTTTGGAAGTGAAGACATATCCTGGGTAGGGGCATAGGAAACTACTTACAATGGCTTCATCTGGAGGGGAGGTTGGGGGTAAAGTATTTGGAGAGTTCCAGGTCACGCTTTATACACATCTGCATTGTTTCAATTATTGCCATAAATACGTTTTACCATTATATAATGAAAAAACTTAAAAGTTTAGGCATGAGCCCATAACCCATAACAGCAGCTGTGAGAGTGGTCCGGCTGCTAAATAGCTCATTGGATGCCAGTTATGTGCCAGGCCCTGTGTGTTCTCTCATTTCATCGCAAAGCCATTTTATGCATGAAGAAGCTGAGTCTTAGGTTAAGAGGCTTGTTAAGACCACAGCTGATTGAAAAGCCCTGGCTCTTTCCACAGGGCACGGTTCCACAGTGAGACCTGGCTGTGAGTGGGCTTTTTCAGAACCTCTACCAGTGCGTCCCTCCTGGTGGGCTGGGTGGTCTCCACCGGGGCAGCTGCTCTGTCATCTGTGCCCGGCAGCTTTTCTCCTCCTGACTCAGCTCTTTAGAGTTGCCTTGTCCATAAAAGCTACATGAATTAATTAAAATTAACTAAGGCTAAAATTTTTGTTCCATGGTAGCACTAGCCACATTTCAAGTGCAAAATATTCTCACGTGGCTCATGGCTACCGTATTGTTAGCACAGAGAGTGAACATTTCCATTACTGCAGGGCATTCCATTGGATAGCACTGCCTCATGGCAGCTTCGGAGCCAGGCAGACGGCCCCAGCCTTGCCCTTCCACTCACGGGCTGAGCAAGGTGTGTAACCTTTCGGAGCCTCAGTGTTCTCACCTGTAAAATAAGATCACAAAATAGCTACCTCACTGGGCTGTTGCAGGGATTAATTAAGATCATGCCATTTGCATAGTTAGCACAATGCCTATCACATGAGCCACTTAAAGGGTGGCAAGGAGAGTAGGGCTCCACAGTGAGACAAATTCATGATCTTGGGCAGGTCACCTCACTACTCTGAGCCCCGCCTCCTAGTCTATAAAATGGGGTAAATGGCACCTACCCTGAAAGGCTGCTGTGAGCATCAGAGCATATAGTCAGTGCTCAGGGAGGGTCGAGTCCCTTTTCCCCTTCCTGAAAAGGGGTTTCCTCTACCAGGTAAAGTGCTCTCACAAGACCCAGAAGTAAAATATTCCAGAAGAAGGAATCCAGAAAGCCAGTGTGCCAACAAATAAAGACTCAACCTCCAAAATAAAATGATCATGGGATACTGTTTTGTTACCCACCAGACTGGGGGAGGGAGAAAACAGTTTGAATTTTTTATTGAAGAATAATATACATGTAAACGAGTGCACCTATCGTAAGTGTACCACTCAATGAATTTTGGGAAACTGAAAATACCGGTGTAACCACCACTCAGATTAAGACTCAGAACATCAACACTACCCCAAAGCCCCCGTGCCCTTCCCAGGCACTACTGCCCCCCATAAAGGTAGCTACTGTCCTGATTTCAAATACCATAGATTAGTTTTTAGTAAAGTAACTTAAAGATCCATAACATCCAGGAGCAGAATCACAGGTACATAGAAAAGGTTGGCAGCTGTCAGGCGGGAGGGCTTGGGGGGCCTCAGTGGAAAAGGCGAAAGGATTACGTAAAAAAGAAAAACACAACTCATAAACACAAACATTGTGGTGATTGCCAGAGGAAAAGGCAGGTGGGCGGAGGTGGACGAGGGCAAAGAAGGGAACCAACTGCAGCAGAAAGAGACTTGACCTCGGGTGGCGAGCACACGATGCAGCATATGCTGATGATGCATTAGAGAGCTGAAACCTGTATGGTTTTATTAACCAATTTCGCCCCAATACATTCAATTTAAAAACGATTAGTAACACCCAGAGGCAGAGGATGTACACACACCAGTAATCTCAGATGCTGATGATGGCTGAGTGAAGTGATACAGCCATTCTGGAGGGTAATTTGGTTGCAGCTACTAAAATTTAAAATAAACAGAGGCGGGCAAAAGTAGGTTTACAGTTGTGCATGTACAAAGCACAGAGTTCACTCTTTATTATTATTTATTAATCATTGTATTCTTTATTTGTATTATAACTGTAAGCCTCCTTTCACCCATCCCTCTGCGTACCCCTAGGCCCCACATTTCTACCTCGCAGTGTCGGCCCCGGAGGAATGCTTGCATCCATGCACAGAGACACAAGCACTGGGATGTTTGGAACAGGATGATTTGTAATCGTGACAAACTGGAAATGGCCTAAATTCATAATGAAAGGGGGTTGGTTTGTTAAAAACTACAGGCATCATGCTGTGTTATACGCTGCTGATCGAAAGAGTAAAGTGGGTCTCCATGGACTGACAGAGAAATATCTGCAGGACATATGGCAGAGTTTAAAAAGCGAGCTGCCAGAACACGACCAAACATACACAGCACCAAAACCAGGGACAACTCTGGGGAACGGGGGGGATCAGAGTCGAGAGGGCACCGTGAGAAGAAATGTCCCTTTTAAATTTATACGCAGATGGGTTGCTCCAAATGTTTAAAGTAACAATGGATTTATACAAGGTTCGGCACACATAATGCCCCTTTTTTATTACAAAAGCTTTTATTACAAGCTCATAAGCATGCAATTCTGTAATATAACAATATCACACTCAATGTCACATATGACATTTTAGGTGAAATGTTCAAATTAAAACTATAAATTCACACACCCGTATTTTTACCCTACCACGCACACTCAAGCAGGTGTTACTTCTGCCGGACGCTGTATTACTACTTGTGTGAACTATTTTGCAAACTTTAAAGGAGAATTAAACAGCCCACACACCAAGTTCAGGCGAGGAGAGGAAGGCGCCCCTCTGTTTCCAGGGCTGGGGTGGCTCCTTGCCCAGTGCCTCGGCGTGGGTCTCAGGGGACCATGTTCTGGGCCTCTGAGGCCTGGGCGCTGGAATGAATGGGGGCAGTGAGAGGCCCTGAGACCAGGATCAGGGAGGCAGTGCCCTCGTTACCGAGCCTCAGCCAAGGACCCAACAGCAGTGTGGGGCAAGCGGACCCCTGGAAACGAACGAGTCCCAAGGTTTCGTGCCTTCTCCAAAGAGTGGTCCATGCTTTAAAGGAAGGATTGCAGGATTTCAGCCTCTCTGTCGCTGGGAATGAAAGAGAGGGAGGCAGCAGGTGTCACTTCACACAACATGGTGGCTTTACGAGAATCGGGAACTGATACAGAGGCTCAAAGAGAGCCCCGTGACACCCTGTGACCATGGGCTTAGGAAAGGGGGACAGGAGGAGGTGGATGGCAGCTAAGAGTCCACATTAAAAATATTCTACCTTTAAGAATTAGCTTGGCAGGGGGGCGGGGGGGGTGCCAGCTGACTCCATTGAGAAGGGTTCCTTAACCTCTCTGAGCCTCAGTTTCTTTTTCTGTTAAAGGGGGTGCAGACTCTTGCTACTACACACACATGCATGCATGCATGCATGCACACACACATGCACTACACACACCCACACCCCATTTGTGAAGGTGGCTAAGACCACAGGCCCTGAGTCAAACTGTCTCCAGTCTGACTGCAATGCTGCCGCTTGTGAGCTGTATATCTTTACCTGTCCAAGGCCTCAGCTTCCTTTCTCACCTGTAAAATAGGAACCCCACTCTTCCCTTATCTCAAAGGACTATTATGAAGCTTATGTGAGACCATATGGGTAAAGTTTTATCACAGTGCCCAGCTACAGGACATGCTCAATAAACATTTGCTACAAGTATGCCAGTTTCCCATTACTAAGCACCTATGTGCCAGGAACTATGCTATACACCAAGAAATCCCTAAATAAGTCACGGTGAGTTTGCACAGTGTTTACAGTTTAATGGAGGAGAGTAAAAAAAACACCCAGAGACCCACTTCCCTTTGATTCACCCCAAGTTACAAGGACAAATACTCTAAGATCCTACCTCATCTCTTCCAAAGTCAGAATTGAGGCCCTTCTATGTTAATCTAAACGGTAATTTTGCTAACGCCTTCTGCACCTCCACCACCAATCCAAAGCATTGTGCGCAGAAGTAACCTCAGTGTGTCGAAAACAATCTATGTCGTGAAGAGGTCAGCACACAACACATTAATTGATACAATCACTGGTGATAGTATCTACTATAGCTAAACATTCACCAACCTTATAGCCCAGCAATTCCACAGCTGAGTATGTGTGCAACAGAAACCACACTGTGTTTACCCAAAAATTCATAGAAAGATCCATAGCAGCTTTGTCAGTCATCGCTTAGACTGGAAACCACCCAAACGTCCAGCCAAAGGAGGACACGCAGCCACCACACTGTGATGTAGCTGTAGGCAGAATATGACTCAGCAACAAAGAGGATGCACTGCCGACACAGGCAACACCACTGATGAATCTCAGACACCCTGCTGAGCGAAAGAAACCAGATCCCAAAAGAGCAAAATTTATGATTCCATTTATATAAAGTTCTAGAACAAGAGACAAATCTAGGATGGTCAGGGTCAGAATATTGCTTACTCCGGGGAGGAGTGGTCATTGACTGAGAAGGAGCACAAGGGAGCCTCCCGGGGGGCCGGGGATGTTTTATATATTGATCTTAGAGGTGGTTGCATGGGTGAGCACGTACGTAAAACTTCACAGAACTGTGCACTTGCGAGTAGTACACTTTATGGATGCGTGCCATGCCTCAAGGTTTAAAATGTTTACAAATAAACAAAGCAAGGTCCCATAAGTGTTACTCGGTGCATGCATCTTGTGGGAAAGACTAAGGAAGATGTGTGATGGGTCCATGGTCTCATGACGCTTCTCGAATAGAGGCATCGGCCTCCAGGAGAAGCAGCCAAGCAAAGTGAAGAAGAGGAGACTTTGGGGTAACACTCATGGAAGGTCACCAAGGACCAATTTCAAGAAAATTTTCTCAGCAATCGGGGCGTGAGAAAAAAGCAGGCGGTGGCCACAGAAAGGACAGGAGAAATGTAAATGTCTTTGGCTTCAGCCAACACTGAGTTGCGTTCAGCTGTAATTAGGAATATTGTACAATATCCAACGGCATCTCCTCTGGTATTATGTTCTGTGTGCCAGTTCTCACTGGCCAAAATTGTAACTAAGCCAGCATCTTCCAGTCCCTAAATGCTGTGAACAAATGAGGACTGGCTGTATTTCACAGCACAGTCATTAGAAAAGACTCTCAATTACCTATAACATGTCAGCAAAGATCCAGGTAGCTTTTCGAATGAGCTTTGCCTTCAGAAGGGGTTACATGCCAGTGAGCACTCTTCTCACTCACCAAACTCCAGTCATTAAAAGGAGGGGGGCCCATGCCTTGGTCACTGAGGTTTTACTGGACATAGGTTGGCCTGATTTCCCAAGAATTCTTTCATGCAAGGGGGGTCCAGGAATGCAAGGGACAATTCTTTGAACTCTAGTTCTAAGAGCTGTTCCTCCTGCAACTCTGGCTTTGTAATGCTAATGCTGCCCTTGGGCCCCAGCCCCACTTCCCTGGTCTGTGTGGGGAGATGTGAGAAGAAGCTTGGAGCCCCTGAGAGCCCTCTGAAATGGGTCCTTTTACTATTTCCTGGAATTTTCTTTCACAGATAAGGTTACTAGTCTTCTCAATCCCTTTGTTAAAAACTGCAAAAGAGGCTTAGCCAAATCCCAAACACCCTCCCTCTTCTTCTCCTATGGCCTCCTTGGTGGCAGGGCTCAAAATGGGAACACCCCAGGGACACCCAAGGACCCCAGGCCCTTCTGTCCGCCCTGAATAATCCCTGGGGAAGCAGCAGGAGGCCTCTCTCCATTCTTACTCTCTGTGGAATTAGCCGCTTTCCCTGTATAGCCCAGAGCTCCCGTGTGGGTACATTCATTCATTCACTCACTCCATTCATTCTTTCAGTAAACTGTTATTGTGCATCCAATCCAAGCCCAACTATGGACTAGGTCCCGGGGAGACAGCTGCCGAACTGGCAAGTACAGTCCAGTGGAGGAGGTGGGGCTCGAACAATCATAATTCGGTGGTGAATATTAATATATGGGAAGTCTGGGGTGCTATGCGGGCACATGATCAAGGGGACCTCCTTGAGGAAGTGGTATTTAAGCCTAGACTACAGGATAGGAAGGAGTAGACAGGAAGAGCTGGGGAGTGCATCCTGGGTAGAGGAAACACCTTGTGCATAAGCAGGAAGTGAGGGACAGCATGGCTTCCGGGGAACCCAGTAGTTCTAGTGACTTCAGTATGGGATATGAGGGAAAGTACCCCCATTTCCTTGCTGACCTTCCCTTGTATGACTGCTCTCCACTCCAGTCACTTTGGCCCCCTTGCTGTTTCCTGAACATTCTAGCACACTCCAGCCTCAGGACCCTCACTCTGGCTGTTCCCTCTGTCTGTGACACTCTTCCCCAAGATAATCTGTTTGACTAACAGCCCATTTCCTTCAAGGCGTGTGCTTACATCTCCCCTTCCCAACGGGACCCTCCGAGCAGCCATTTTTGCCACATCCTGCCCACACTCACGACTAGTTCTCCTCTGGTTTTCGTTGTTCCACTGTCTCTGTCACTTTCTAACAAACGATCTACTTCGGTTATTTGTCATTGTCTATCTCCTCCACTAGAAGGTCAGCTCCACAAGGTCAAGGACCTTTGTTTTTTTCACAGAGGTATCCCAAGCCCTTGAACATCTGAAGGAACAAACAGATGAGATTTGAGAGGCTGGCAGGGAGGGTCCGGGCTGCAGAGGTCTTGAAGGCCAAGGGAGGGCACGCGAGTTTGATTCCAGGTGCAAAGGGAAAGCACCCACAGGTGTTTTAGCAGGGCAGGATCAGAGCCTGAGTTACATTGTAAAAGCTTGCTCCGGAGTCTGTGTGGACCATGGCTTTAAGGAGGACACGTGACTGCAGGCCACCAGGCAAGCAGGAGTGGGGGCCGGGCACCGTGGAGGCAGCAGGAGAGGAGGCTGGATTGAAGCGATCCCATGAGGTAATCCCGCTATGCCTCAGTGACCTGAGGACTATGCGGTTTCAGAAGGACAGGGCAAGGCGGACATCCAGTTCCTATCTGAGTGACAGGGCCAGGAGCCAGTTGCCAAGATGGAGGTACAGGGGAGAAACGGGCTAGGGGCTGGAGTGGTCAAGGGTTCTGTTTGGGCCACTATGAGTTTGGCCTATTAGACTTTCGAGTGGAGATGTCAAGTAGCATACTGGACAACATTTAAGCTCAAAGTGAAAGTCTGGATTGGAAATACACATTTGAGCATCGCTGGCTTAGAACTGTTTTTAAAGTCATGCAGAGGGAGAAAAGAAGGTGTCTAAGAACTGACCTTGAGAACAAAACCCTGAAGCCTTCTGAAATGTCCCTTGAGGGATGAGTTCTCCAGGGAGGTGGGGAGAAGGGAGACCGAGGAGAAGAAACTGTGTGGGTAAGACCCCAGCATAAAAAAAAACAAAACCTGAATCTCAATGCTCTTCAAAATTGTCAAGGTTATCAAAACCAAAGAGTCTGAGAAACTGTCAGAGCCAAGAGGAGCCTAGGGAGACATGGCTCTGGTTGGTAATGATATATCAAAATGAGTTCATTAATTATAACAAATAAGCCATACTACTTACATGTAAAATATTAATGATAGAGAAACTGGGTGCAAGGTGTAAGAAACTCTCTATACTATCTTCCTAATTTTTCTGTAAATATAAAACTGTTCTAAAAAATAATTTATTTTTTAAAAAAAACATGGATCTCATAAATGGTCCCCAACAAACACAGATGCACAAACATACACACTCCGATGACAGTAATTTGTTTCTCTGAAGAGGATTTTGACCTGATCAGTCCCTTCTGTAGTCAAAAGGCTCAGAGACACTATGAATATCTCGTCACTCCTCCCCTCCCAAGGAGCAGAGGGGCCTCATCTCCATCCCCTTTCTTTCTGTTCACAGAAAGAATACTCACCTCAGGCCATATTTCATAATGAAAATGAGAAGCAGAGACTAAATGGTTCAGGTAAGTCGGACCCAACTAGGATCCCTCAGGAGGTGCACCCTGAGTTAATCCTTTTGAAATACTCTGTAAACACACATTCCTAGTCACAGTTTTCCTGAGCCCCCACCTTGTTCAATAGCTGGCTTGGCTTCCGCACCCCCCAACCCCTGCCGGCAGCAAAAGCTTTAGTGCCACCTGGGTTCAAATTCCAGCTCCACAGTTAACCTGGACAGCTCACTTGAGCCTTATTTTCCTCATTTCTAAAAGGGGCATAGCCATGCTTGATCGAAGAGTGGATTAAATGAGATGAATGGTAAATTGAACATAATTTGTTCCTCCGAGAATAGATATGAGATCATGAATGCCAAATGTCTGGCCTTGTTCCTGGCACTCATGGCGGCTGGTTGTTGATGAGAGACATGGCCAGTCTGGCCAGTCAGTGGGGTCCCTGAAGATCAAAGTGTGTCACTTGGGTGCTTGGGACCTTGGGACTGAGGATCAGAGAAGTACAGGGACCTCTGAATTACAGCAGAAGCTGGGACTGAGCAGTGGCCAAGGGCCAGCCAGAGAGGGCCCGGCTGGCTATTGGCCTAGGAGACCCCAAGCTGGGGAGGACACAGAGGCAGATGGAGGTGATTCTCTGCGGCGAAGGCCCCAACAGCCAGCTCAGGATTCCCTGGCCCATAGGGATACTGCCTTAACAGATGCCATCCAGTACCCTGGACAGCTCCAGGGGGTTTCTGTAGATTCCAGGGGCACTAGTTTTGCGGGTGGAGACTGGATTGGGTCTTGGCTCCTCCAACTAGCTGTGTGAGCATGAGCAAGTCACTTCATCTCTCCGAGTCTGAAATATTTCGTCTCTAAAGTGCAGATAATACCCACCCTTCAGGGCTTCTGTAAAGGGTCAGGGAGATAACAAAGGCCCATGTCTGAAGTCAGACCGTCTGAGCGTGTATCCCAGCTCCACATTGTGTGATCTCAAATTTTTCAACCTCTATGAGCCTCAGTTTGCTTATCTGTAAAGTTGGAAGCCTAACAGACACTAAATCACAGGCTTGTGAAAATGAATGAAATAGGACATAAAGCACACAGTAAACATTAGTTGTTTTTGTTTTAGAAAAGACTTAACACAGACCAGACATACAGTAGATAATCAAAATTGTCAGTTTCTTATGTCTTCCAAGTCCTCCTGGTTGACTCTTCTCCACCACTTTTAGACCTTTCAATTGGTCCTCCTATCTCTGCTGTTAAGGAGATTCTGCAAAGTCAGAGAAATCAATCTTGTGGAGACCACAGGCTTCCCACCCAACCTTCTTACCTCAGTGAAGTCCCCTGCTTCTCAGCGCCATGCAACCTCAGGATGCCTTGGAACACTTTTTGAAAAATACCAGTATACAGTGTTCATTCTGTGCTAGCCACTGTTCTAAGATTTATCAGTTACCCTTACAACCCTGTGAGACAAGAACCCATTTTACAGATGAGAAAACTGAGATTCGGTGAGGTTAGGTAATTAGATCCTAGCTGTTAATGGGTGCTGGGATCCATCCCAAGGACGGCACTTCAGGCCCCCCGCACCTGCCTGTAGCATTCAACGAGGCCAGAGGCCACGGAGGGAAATGAAGAGTAAGTAGGAGACCAAAGCTGGAAACCAAGGCACCCGGTTCTAGCCTTGGGCCTGCAACCGGGGGCCAGGAGTCCTCACACCGGACGCTTACCTGCGCGCTGCTTGCTGCCTGGGCGGGGACACCTACCCTTGCCCTTACCCCCTGTCCCTCCCCCAGCGGCGCCTCTGCGCCCGGCGTCCGGAGCGCCGCGGTAACCTGATCCACCGCGGGGTTTTGGCCTCGGAGCCGCGTCACCGCGGCGGAGACTCTCCGGCTCCGGACTACGCTCCACTGTGCGCTCCCCTGCAGCAGTGCCGGCTCCGCAGCCGCGCGCGCGGGAGCATGGCGCAGAGGCTGGGCGAGCGGGCACGGGGGCCCGCCGAGGCCACTGGGCTCTACCGGGCAGTGCTGCTCAGGTCGGGTAAGTAGGGGCAAGGCCACCAGGCCTCCGACTCGGAAAGAGCGCAAGGAGGGCATGGTGGGCGCACTGAGTTCAGCCCCTGGCCAGCCCGCCGCCCGGCGCTTTGGGCTTTCATTGCTCTGCTTCTTTCCTTCCCTTCCCTTTTTACCTCCTTTCTTTCATTCTTAACTGCCTTTTTCCTTCTTCTTTGTCTTTCATAGCTTTTTTCCCTCCTTTTGAGGATCTTTATATTCACTGTCCCTCTCCGCTCCCCCTCCACCCCCCATCGACGACAAAAGCCCTGCGAGGTTCCATCTCTTGGCCGGTCTCTTAAGCAGACACTCAAACAAGTGGGTAGACTTGGGAGGGCGGAAAGTGGGTAAGACCCCGGACGCGCGCGGCGGGCGGGGAGGAACACAAGATGGATTGATATCCAGGGAGGTTAGCCAGGGGAAGCGGAGGGAGCAACTTACTGGAAACTGAGCAACCTTTTTTGGAGGAAAAGATTTGGAAGGAAACACAACAGCGGTCGTTTTTTAGGGTGGGAGTTGGATGACAAGGGTATTTTCTCCTATTCGTCTTTTTGTTTCCTTGACGTAAACATATTACTTTTCTACTCAGGACAGTAAGAGGTTTTTTTATTTAAGAAAATGAAACAAAACGTAACGTATGGTCAGTGTACAAATAATTTGGAAAACACAGGAATGTAGAAAGAAGAAAAAGAACTCCCGCAATAAGCGTTTAAGGTGTTTTCTTCCGGACTTTGCGCTTGAGAGTCACTTTTAAGGAAGGTGAAGATCAGTCTCCTGTGGGTCCCTGCCATTGAGGGGTACGTGATTAGAAAACGTCAAGGGACATGGGCTCACGGGGCAGTGACCCTATGCCGTGGGCAAGGGGTCCCCACCCAGTACTCCTGCCCGCAGATCCCTGGGGCCAACAGCGAGAGGCGCGTCGGCAGCGGTCGTGCCCGCTCCCGCGAGCCGTCTGCTGTGGGACCGAATGCCGTTCGCACTTAGACTAGCTTTGCCGGGGGACATCCCACCGAGGAGCTACTGTTTGGGAACATTGGAACAATGGGTCTCTAAGCCCAAAAGCAAGAGCTGGCCAAAACTGCGGGGCTGGTGGCGCCTTCCTGGGGGAGGGTCTTAAATCTGGCTGAGCGTGGCCGGCAAACAGGGAGTAACTCTCTGACTCTGATTTCAAATCCGAGCTCCAGCGACTTGCCCGCCAAGCACTCTTCCAGGTGTCCCCACCCAGTTCCTCTGTAAAGAAAAGGACAGAGTGTCTCTAATCTGAAATGCTGTTTCCTCTAACTTGAAGCAGCAGCTCTGAGCCTCGCTCCAAAGGTAGCATTTTTCCTGGCAATCGGATCCAGCTAGCAGACATGTTAGAGTCATCCAGGGGGCCGCGTGCTTGCGTAGTAACTGTACTGCACACAGCGACACAGCAATACAGCCAGGAGGGGAGCAGAGGTGTGACTGCGGCCATTTATTCTGTGCTAGGCACTGTGCCTCTGGCGCTTTCTGTCTTCACAGCCCTACAAGTTCACCTACGGCTAACTGCCATCCCCATTTAATGTATAAGCAGACTGAGGCTCGGAGAGCTTAAGCAGTTTGCCCGTGGCCCTGCTAAGGAACATTTTCTGTCCTACTACAGGGTAAAAATCACACTCAAACTCGGATCCATCTGTGCCAAAGTCTGCACACCTTCTGAGAATAGTAATGACGATGGCAAATGATTGTTGGTCACTTGTTATTGCTACTCTCTCTGCAAATGCTGTACTTATCATGAACTTCATTCATTTAATCATTCAACCAATATTTATTGGCCACTTTTATGCACTAGGCCCTATGCAAGGCACAGGGATGTACGGATAAATAAAACAGATATGTCCCTCTTCTCAGGGAGGTAAGTAGTATTAACCCCCATTTTAAACATGAGGAAACTGAGGCTCAGAAGGTAACATGACTTACCTAAGGTCAAGCAGCCAGTCGGGGGTAGGCTGTGTGCTCTGGCTGTCTCACACAAGGAAGAGCAAGGGGTGAGGGGCGGTGAGAAACCAACTGAGCCATTAATCGAGGAGGCAAGAGCCCCCCACACACACCTTCAGAAGCCTCCAAAGACAGGATTGTAGAATCCAACCCAAGATGGCAGCCATTTTCATACAGTAGCCTCAAGTCATGCTCCCAAAGTCATATAACACTTTTAGAAAAAGTCATCCCAAATTATTTTAAAGTAATTTCTTAATATTAAAGCACTACCATGAATACTTTAAAAGTTCACCAGGAATATTTTGGGAAATAATTTCTTACTATTAAAGTATTTCCATGAACACTTAAAAGGCTCACCATGAATATTCTGGGAAATCGAGAATGAAGAAAAGGAAGCCTTACCCAGAATCCTACTAACCATAAGCAGCCACTGGTAACACTGGGGATGTCTCCTTCCCATCTTTGCTATGCATAGTTTCTGCGTGCCGTAATGTGTTTGTTTCGCATTGCTGAGATTCTACTGACTCTAGTCTTCGATCCCACTTTTTTCATTTGGATGAAAATCTTTAATGCTTTTAAATGGGTTATCGAGATAACGGCTACTGCTTTGGAGCCCAGACTCTGGGGCAGGCACTGTGTAAAGGGCTTCCGATGCTGTATCTCTCTTATTCCTCAAAAGAGTGTCCGCCCCGCTTTAGAGATGAGGAAATGGGGAGTTGAAGTTTACCTGGCTGCCTGGCTGCGGAGCCAGGAGTATTGTTTGCGTCGACACCGGAGCCCAGGCTGTGAACCCCTGGGCTGCAAGGGTCACCTCTGGCCAGTCACCCATGCTCGGCCATGCCTGGTGGGCTATGCAGTGCTCTAGTGAAGGTCCACTTGTGGTTCGTTACCAGCACCCTACCGGGAGCTCAGGCCAGGTTCCTGGCAGGGAGGGAAGTATGTCCGTGCTGCACAGTGAGACACCTCCACAGGTGCCTGTGGGCATCAGCGACTGTACTTCCCCTCTAAAGCCAGAGGGGCAGCCAAAGCCTCCATCCCGGCCTGCCAAGTAAGGTTGCCAGGTGAAGCGCCCAGTTCGATTTTCATTTCAGATACACAACACATAATATTTTAGAGTCTAAAAAATGGATCGTGCTTATCTGAAGTTCACATTTAACTGGGCATGCTGCATTTTTTTTTTGTTTTTAATCCTTACCTGAGGATATTTTAACTGACTTGAGAGAGAAACAATGTGTGAGAGAAACAGGGATCTAACCTGCAACCTAGGTATGTGCCCTGACCGTGACCTGCAGCCTTTTGATGTGTTGGACAAAGCTCCAACCCATTGAGCCAACTGGCCAGGGCTGGGTATGCTGCATTTTTATTTGCTTTGTCTGACAACCCCATTGCCAGGAACCATGGAACTTTACTTGGCTTGACAAGCTATGATCTGCCCAGGTTCTTGGGTATACACACACACACACACACACACACGCTCACTCACTCACTCACTCACTCACTCACCCTCACACACATCCCTCTCTCCATCCCTGGATCCACTGTCCATCTCTTGTCTGGCTGCAAGTGAATTAACGTGTGCTGGGGTAGGGGGCATCCCAGTGCCCTCCTGCAGCTAAGAGACCAGATTAACTGTGCCTAATTGCAGCTGGGTTAACAGCCAGCTTCCTGAAACAAGACTCAGTTCTTCCTCACTCCCTCGCACTTTCCTGTTTTCACACTTGAAATCCCTCAACCGGGTAAATTCTTCCTAGTTCAAACTTGTTGTAAAGGCAACTCTCATTACCTTTGTAATCTCTCCATGGATCCCATGACAAATTTCTCTGCCAACGCAGCTCCTCCCCCTACCCCCGCCGTGTCCTTTCAGCCCAGCATGTAGGGGGTTTGTTGGGGAGGGGGGGGCGTTGGATCCTAGGGTTGTTGCGTGGGTGGCACTCAAAACCTTCATTGAGGCCTTGAAAAGTGGCTTTGGAGAATTACAATGAATACAGCGCTGGGGAGGAAGTTTTGAGTTGCCATGGAAACTTCTTGTCTGATGTTTGTGGGCCCAGATAAGCTGCGCCAGGCGCCTGTCGGCTTGGAGGAAAGGGGTAAAAATGAAAGGAAAGATGTTTTTGGAGTTTTTAATGCAAGCTGCAGCCACAGCCCAGTGTAGATGCAGGAAGATTGCCCAGCTCCCACTCATGACTGCTTGTCGAGGTCTCCACTTCTTCCTTTTGGTCCTCTAGTTCTCCAAAATGCAAATTTCAGAGGTACCAGAAAGGAGTATGGGAGGGATGTGCTCAGCACTGGGATCCTCCTTCCATTCTGCGAGGGTCGAATATGATACTCGGGCTCCTGGTATACCAGAGTCCTTCCTTTCGGGAGAATGGGAAGGCCTCCAGGGAAAGCCACACAGACCAAGGCAAGGGGCAGCGGTCGAATTCGGCCATTACCCGGAGTAAACCGCTAAAGACTCGTTTTCCCAGGAGGCTTCTCCTTCCCAACATTCACAATGAACATGACTGAACCAGATACGCATCATAACTATAGATGGTTGGAAGAGGTTGCTCTTTTTCATATATTTAATCTTTGTGGCTCTTTTTCTCATAGCAAAAGAAATCTATGCTTGCTTGTCTTTTTTAAGCCACAGACATTACAAGAATACAGTGACAAAGGCGAAAGGCCTATAATTTTATGCCATAGAATAGTGGTGTGCAAAGCCCTGAATATAAACACATCCCCAGGGGCTTATGTTAAAATCCAGATTCCTAGGCCCCTCCCTCATAGGCTCTGATACAGCAACCCAGGAGTGTGGCCCGGTAATTCCACTTTAACACTCATTCTAAATGAGGTCTAGCAATGACATCTGAGATACATTGATCTCAAACTGACCTTTGTCAACAGTTTAGTGTATACGCCTCCAGGCCGTTTCTCTGTGTGTATACAGTTGACCTGCGAACAATATGGGTTTGAACAGCACAGGTCCACTATAGGTGAATTTGTTTCAATAAATACCGTAAATGTATTTTTCTCTTGTTTGTGATTTTATTAATAACACTTTCTTTTCTCTAGCTTACTTATAAGAATACAATATATAATACACATAACCCACAAAAATATGTTTTAATTGACTGTTTTTGTTATCAGTAAGGTTTCTGGTGAACAGTAAGCTATTAGTTTGGGGGGAGTCAAAAGTTGTAAGGGGACTTTTGCCTGCATAGGGGATCGGTGCCCCGACCCCCTCGTTGTTCAAGGGTCAGCTGTACTATTTTATCTTGGAAAAAAAGGGGGAGTTATCATACATGTGGTTTTGCAGTTTGATTTTTCACTAAACATTAAGTGGACATCTTTTTGGGTCAATAGACATGCTATTGACTGCATTGTATTATGGGTTGCAGCAAACTCTCTTATTGATGGGGTGTGGCTGAGGAAATGGTGGCTGTTGATCGTTGACCTCATAGTTACACACACGTGTGTGCACACACACAAACACACACAGCAAGATGGTGCTATAACAAGCTCAGGGATGTCAATGCTTTTGGGGTCTGCAAGTCAACAATTGTTACGCTGAGCACCTTGAAGCTGAGACAGGAATACTAAGAAGGGTAAGGGGAGGCCCTGGCCCTCAAGCTGGCAGTCTAGTGGGTGAGCCTGATGGTTTTGTACACAAGTTGAACCGTGAGAAGTGCTTTAGTGGAAGAAGTACAGTGGGTCCCAACTTCCTGAGGAAAATGGCTCCCAACTATGGGGGTTCCTGCACAACCCTCCTGGGCTCTCTGTTGCTCTAGGACTCCCATCAGAGCCTTCCAATAAAGGAAACACAAAGGAGGCTTGGTGGTCATGCTGAGATGGGGACTGACAGAGTCTGCTCCTCTGGAGTGAGCTGGATTATGGGGTCCTCTCTTCCCTAGGTGGTGAGTGGAAGCTGTCAGTGGTTCCCCTGCCCCAAGACCCCTTGTGTTCCTCCAGCTTTCTGTGGGCACTGAGAATGATTAAAAAAAAATCACTGTGGGCCCAGGAAATGCCCACATGGTCATTTGCGGAGCAGGACAGCGTAAGCATGAGACCAGAGGCAAGAAGAGTGGTTTAACAAGATTTAGGTGTTGTTCTCCTTGTCAGAATTCAATGAAATTAAGCCACAGCGAGGCGGAAGGCTGCGGGAGGCTACCATTCAAAGCACCTCAAGAGAGGCAGAATTTAGGAAGAAGAAACAAAAAAGGAATGCTCATGGTTTCCAAAATATTACTTTCTACCTGAGCGCTTGTGACCCTCTAAGTGTCATCAGAAAGGCCAGCTCGGCCGAGGCTCCCAGTATATGCCTGACCTGCCCCCAGCCCCCTCTTCAGCCCCATCTCCCACCACCTCCTCAGGCGCGACACTCCAGCCCCAGTGGCCCTCCTCCGTCACATCAAGCCCGTTCCCACGCTGGCTCATCGTCCTCCCTACAGTGCTCTCCTACGTGAATGGTCTCCACCTGTGACTCCTTCGCACCATTCGGCCTCCCTAAAATGTCACCTCCTCAGTGTCCACCCTTTCTAAGCCCCAGCGCCTCCCTTTCACCTCACGCAGTCTTACAGTCAACATAGCATGCGTCAGAGCTCAACATTTTCTCGTCTTCTTATTTGTCTGGCCCCGCCCCCTTGAATGTCGGTTATTTGAGCGTAGAGATACCATCTGTCTCATTCACACTGTAGCTCCGGCACTTGGAACAGTGCCAGAAACATAGTAGGTACTCAATAAACGCTGGGTAAATGAATAATAGAGGCAAAAACTGCATTCTTAATGCCCCTGTTCATGGTTGGTGTCTGTGCTGGGCCTCACGGCCTTCCAGACAAAAAGACTCTTCAGGAGAAAGTAAAGGTGGGAAGAGGGTCAAGTTTAACTGGTAGATGCCCACTTCCTCACCTGGGGCTAAGGATAATGATAAAAGCCTAGAAAACATTTCCAAGTTTTCCAGTGAACGCTGATTTTGGAATTAGGAGAACACCTCTATTGTCTGTAAGGACCTAGGTCTGCCTCTGGCATCTACACACATTCTTTCTTTTTGCTGCCACACATTCTTTCACCGAGCCAGGACTTACGACATGCATATCCTGCCAGGCCCACTGCTGCATGCTGGGGCCTTGCTCTCAGGTCACATCGAGTCCAGTTCTCTCTGCAGGAAAAGCCCTGTTTGGTGGGCATTGACTAATCGCTTTTGCTAATGTCATCTCATCTGTGTTATCTCCCACCCACCCTGTTATTCTCCCCATCTGACAAACACAGAAACCAAGGCTCAGGGGCATCGAGCGGCTGTCAAAGGGGCTGGTGCCCAAGCCAGGGCTGACCCAGGTACCTGGAGCTTCCACTCCCCCACATGCTCCCCTGGGCACCGTTTGATTGGTGCCTCTCTGAATTTCAGATGAAGTTCGGGGTCTCCAGTAAATAATGTATTTGGAGCTTTGGACCCATCAATGGGTGGCCAAGAGCTGACCCAGGGTGGTTTCCCCCTCCCTTTACGCCCCAGGAGCCCGAGGCCAGCAGCAGGAAGCCTGGCTTCCTTTGCATCAGGGATGTGCGGGACTGCACTCCTGCCGACCCTCCCATTAGAAACAAGGGAAATGCCTCCAGAGAGCTGCCTGCTCAGAACAAAGCTTGGCATGTTTCTTATTCTGCAACAATCTAACAAAATAGGTGTTTATTTGAGTCTCTCAAAAGCGCGGCTTGGACACGGTGTTCTGCATTGTGGAAGTGGCTGTGCACCAAGTGAAATACTCGTTACTATAGTAACAGTTCCTTTTTATTGATACCAGAATAAACAGGAACGCAAAGAGGCCTCACTGGCTGGCACATTTCAGTGTCCTGCGTCCCCCAGGGGTTTAAGAACCGCCTTCTGGAGGCGGCCCTCTGTGCTGGTCTGGGACTTCTCCGTGCAGTGAGGAGCCCAGCAACGTCCTGAGTTCCCTCCCTGCTGACACCGGGAAGTAAGACCCTTTCTCTTCTGTTTCACCTGCTGTGGAGCTGGGTGCTCTGCCAGGCGGAGGTGTGAGGTTAGGAGGGCAGCGCTGGAGCGCCGGGGTGGGCTGTGAGGGGAGTGGAGCTGTTTGAGCTTAGTTACCCAGGCCGTGCCCCGCACTCTGTGAAGTGAGTGGGGAGGTACCTCCTGGTTCTCTGGGCTTGGAGAGATGATAGGAGACAAAGTGGAGGGAGCACAGCACTCAGATACAGCCCTCCATTCTTTCTGTCTTCGAAATCCTCAGATGAATCTGAGTTTATGCATGATCTGACTCACCCACACCCATTATCAGGCAGTATGGCAGTTTAATTCTCTGCATCCCTGATGGGCAGAAGGCTGAGAGAACACAGGTTCTGGCATCCGACAGAGCTCAGCTCAGGTTCTAGCACCTTCTTTGGCTGGCTGTGTAATCTGGGGAAATTACATGGCCCCTCAGAGCCTCAGTTTCTTCATCTGTAGAAAGGAATAACGATAGTACCCATCTCCTCAGACTGTTGTAAGAATTTCATGAAATGTGGCTGTGGGGTGCTTAGCATAGTGTGTGGCCCATTGCAACATTAACATGCCGACCGTGTGCCTTTCTGGTGAGCTTGGCTTTTGCGTTTTGTGGTAGAAGGCCAGAAGTCTGGGACTGGTCCAGAAATCGGGGATTTTAGGATTGGGCATGTCACTTTTGGGTAATGCTACCAAACCCAGGTGGTTTCCCCACTGTGAGGCAGCCCAGCACCTGTGTCGCCGAGTGACTTGGATCCTGAGTGGCTTTTAGCTCTGTTAGTGGTAAGTACCAGCCAGGATCTTTCCCCTGAGGTATCTGCCAAGTGGAGTGGTGGGCATCATGCCACTGGTGGGCTAGCAGGAGTATCTGGTCAGCTGATACTTGTTCTTTGATCCACTGCACAACGCTGTCCACCAACCTTGCTAAGGACCTCCCATGTCCAGCCCTGGGACCGGGACGTCCCAGTGGCCCCAAACCAAATGTTCAGGAAGTTTGTCTTGAGTCATTTTCTCATGGGGTGGGGAGGCTGCCTCCAGACCACGGGCCGCTGGGAGAGGTAGAGGTGGCTCCCAGATACACAGTTCTTTGGTTGCTGGCCAGTGAAATACAAACGGGCACTTTCCCCGCAGGGAGGGAAAACGCGAGAGCGCTGGGAAGTCCGGTGGCCTCACTTGTCACTTTTACCGAATGTCTCTTTCTCCTTTGCCAGTGGCTATTTTAACAGCCTCTCTGCTCTGCCCCTCCACCACATGAAACGGTGAGGCGAGAACGTCTGAGCCCAGCAGCTTGAACAGCAACAAGGAACAAGGGCAGGGCGAGGGTGGGCAGGGGGGCGAACACTGGCCGACGCCCCGGGGAGGGAAGGCCACCAGCTGGTCCCCGCCCAAACAGTGACCAGCTGTGGGCAGCCAGGCCTGTGGAATCTGGCTTAAGCCCAAAGCTTCGGAGGCCAGGCTCTCCAGTGAGAGCTGGTATTTCGTATGAGCTGGGAGGCCTCCAGTTACCAGGCCTCCATTTTCTCATCTATAAAATGGGCTCACACTGCCTCTTCACTGGGGTTTCTTGAATATCCAGAGAGAGAAAAGAGATGTAAACCTCCTTTGCTGACTGAAAATCACTTTGCACCAGGAGGGTACTGGAGTAGTAGAAAGAGGACTGAATTTAGAGTCTGAAGGTCCCAGCCTTGCCGTTTATTCTGTGAATCCTGGGTCACGTAGCTTGACTTTTCTTAGCCCCGATTTTCTTATCTACAGAACGGGAATGATGAAATAGCACTGCTGGCCGCCTCCTGGGGTGAACGTGAGGTCCAGGTGGGAGGAGCGCGCAGTCAGAAGCCGAGTGTTCACCACGGGTCCCCTCAGGACAGGAGCTTGCCTTCAGTGAGCATCACTCTGCCAGGCAATGAGCTAACCCCACCTTGCACACTGTGTCGCCTTACTCACTCTCCGCAGCCCTATGAGTAGGTGTTGCTGTCGTCCCCCCGGCCCCCACACTGTACAGGGGCTCAGAGAGGTTAAACTCTTTGCCTAAAGTAACATAGTTAGGAAAGGGTATGGTCATGATTCAAACCCAGTCTGTCTCCTCCAAAACATCTGCCTTAACCGTGTTGCTTTACTGGTTTATGTGCCATTTGTTATCACTGATGTCCTCAAAGACAGAGCCAGAATCCCTAGCAGGGCGAGGGCAGATGAAGGGGATGTTAAAGCCTTGGACAGCTTTAGGGCCCCGCAGCTATTTTCAGGATGAACTGCGACCTGGGTCTACATCAGGGCCACTTGCCTTCCATCTCTTCTTATCGCTCTCCAGCCCCACCCTAGCATTGGCCGTGCCGGCTGCAGCACCCTGGTGACCTCACCCTGGAAGCAGTTAGCGATCCCTGCAGAGCCTTGTCTGGAGTGGGGCTGGCTTCCTGCAGAGCTTTTCGGGAGGAGCTGTGGGACCTTTTGTGTCATCATCAGTACCAGGGAATAACCAAGCCAGAAGCTCCCAATCTCTCCTCTGATGTATTATTAGGACCCCCACTGCCCCCCGCCCCCAACACACACAAAGTATGAGATCAGTCCCACAGTCTGCATGTTAAGGGTGAATGATTTGCTCATCTCGTTGTCATGCAAAACACTCACTTTAGCTGTCACCTACTGGCTGCCTCTACCCCTGCCCTGAACTTTAGCTCATCCAGTCTTCACAGCATCTTGAGCGTACAGAGGAGGAGGGTTCCATCCAAGGTCATACAGAGCTGCTAAGAGCTCTGACTTTAATCAGACGCGCCCATGATAACCTGGCCAACAAGTCAGCTGAAATCACTCAGGCCAAAGCAAAGAAGCTTGCTTTTTCTTTTTTTAACCCCATGGTTTACAAATTTGGCTGACTATTGGAATTACTTGGGGAGTTTTTAAAATCCCTAAGGCCAGGCAGGGCGTCCCAAGCCAATTTAATCAGAATCCCTGGAGTAGCACTCAGGCATGGGTATTTTTCAAACTTCCTCTGGTGATGCCAATATTCAGCCAGAGTTAAAATCCCTGGTATAACCAGTGCAGGATTTTTTTTAATCCTCACCTGAAGACATTCTTAATTAATTTTAGAGAGAGGGGAAGGAAGGGAGAGAGAGAGAGAAGAAGAGAAACATCGATCAATTGCCTCTCGAATGGACCCCAACTGGGACCAAACCCGCAACCTAGGTGCGTGCCCTGACTGGGAATCAAACCTTTTGGTTTGCAGGACAATGTTCCAACCAACTGAGCCACACAGACCGGCGCTAACCAATACTGTTTTTAAGGAAGATGAGAAAAATGCAATCCAAGACTAGGAATGGGATTGATAAATGGTAATTGTTAATAACAGCTAACAGGGTGGTCACGCTGTGCAATTCCAGGGGGCCCCCGCTCGTAGTTTATTCTACAGGAGTGAAGCCCGGGGTTGTGCAGTGCACCCCCTGCCTTGCTGTACATGGCCGCCCTGGTAGCCAGCACTTAAGAGTACTTGACTCTGTGCTAGGCACTTGCCAAGCACTTTGCAAGCACCACCTCATTCATTCTGCAGCAGCCTCAGGGAGGATGCTGATCAAACGCAGCTTACATACCTACTCAACTCTGCTGTTCCAGCGGAAAGCAGCCGTAGGCACTGAGTAGTGAGTGGGCATGGCTGTGTGTTCCAAAGCATTGAATTTGGCCCAAAGGCTGTAGTGTGCTGACTCCCGCTGCAGAGGGTAGGTAAACATGCTCAAAGTGAAGAAGGGGCAGAGCCAGATTCAATCCAGGTTCTAAGGGCGCCAAAATCCATTCAACTTAGCTTCATTTTGCATTTCTTTGACAACCAGTGAAGGGTATTCACCAGCGACTTAACTTTCTCCTCAGCTGCCTCTTCCTCTCCCCTGCCAGCTCCTCTTTGGACATCCACCTTTATTCTTTTTGGACAGGACCTAATGCTCCTCTCCTCACCTCACCTCGCCTCTTTTTCCATCATTGCCATTCCCCCGGAGTCTCCATCTCTCACAACACCCCAGCAGCCTAAGAAACCTGGCCAGAACAGCGTTGGGAGGGCCCCCACCTCTGCTCAGGAGGCCCAGCTGACCCCAGGAGAACCCTGATTTTCTTGGCTGGCACGTGCACTTCATAGAGCAGCCTCTTTTGTTCCAGCACCTTGGTGGTGCTCTTCCATACAGAGGCCTCTTTTGAGTAACGAAAGGCAGGAAGGCTGGCCCGGTAGCTCTCTGAGCCCTGCCCCTGCCCCGCCCCCATGTTCACGGATCTCCCACGTGTTGCCCGCTAGAGTTCAGCACCCTGACTAGTGAAAGGCAGTGGTTTTCCCAGGCTGCAGTTCTGGGCTGAAGAACCAACCACATCCTGGAGAATCCCTGTTCCAGCCACCACACAACCCTGGCCCCCGAGAAACGCCACCCCTACAGCTCACCTCTAATACCATTTTACTTAAAAAGGCCTGGAGCAGATCTTTGAGCCAGAGCTGCTCAGTGATTAGACCTGGCTGCAGGACTGGCTTCATAATTCGCAGGGCCCAGCGCAAAATGAAAATGCAGGGACCCTCTTCTCCACTGAGGCTGAGTGACTGGGCCCCACCCGCGCGGTGGGGGGCTGGCCCCGGGGCAGCATACCCATTGGCTAGCTGGTGACGTATAGGATGAAGATTCTCAGCCAGGCCAATCAAGTGTTTTCCCTCTGGCATTTAACGGGACGGGCAGAGGCTGCCAATGAGCAATGAAAGAAACCAAAGTCGGATTTTAAAAAATTCTCCAAACCTGCTGACAGTATTTTTTCCCACACAGCAGTGAGAATGGCCTTTTTAAAATCGAATCAAACGCGATCTTTCCCGGACTTGATCCCACCCGTCCACCCTCACGCCACTCTCCTGGTCGCTCGCTCACGCCACTGCAGGCACACTGTGGCTTTTTGTTCCCTGAACAGACCAAGCTTGTTCAAGGTACATGAGTCACAGATGCTGTGCCCTCAGCCCCACACAGTCTCCCTCCTCCTTCCAACCGTCAGATCTTAAATGTCGCCTCCTCAGAGAGGCCCTCCCCCAGCACCTGGTTGAAGGGGCACCCTGCTGTTGGTCTCTATCCCAGCAGGCTCCTTGCAAGCTGTAATCATTTATTTTTGTTGTTCTCTGTATATCTTACTGTCTGCCTCCCTAGGAGATTGTCAGCCCTGTGAGAGCAGGAACCTTTCTTGCCTAGTTCACCTCTGTGTCCAGTGTCTACCACAATACCTGGAAAGTTATAGGAAACCAAACATACTGTAGAATGAATGTTTGTTATCATATACTTTCTCAATGGCCATTACTGTTATGTGGGATCTCTTGGTTTTGTGTACTTACTTTGTATCTGGCCACATTATTAAACTCTCCCATTAGTCCGAAATGCTTTTCAGTTACTATGTTTGGGAATTCCGTTTGGGTAGAGAGTAATATCTCATTTAAGTATTAATTCTGCCTTCTCCTTTCCTGAAGTTATACAACTTATTTCTGTTTCCTGCCTTGTCACTTTCACTACATACAGCGAGTTATTTTAAAGATGGTGTGACTGATGAAAATTATGAAGCCCCGGAAGGTTTGAGGCACAAAGAGACTAAGAGACAGCCCAGAAGATGCAGCAGTTAAGTGTGGTGTGACAACAGCCTGGATGGAATATAGCTGAGACTTAGTCGGCTAGGTGGGACTTGGTAATGGGAATAGGCATCATGGCAGGGGCGGTGGGGGTGTAATTCCCAAAACTAAAATCTGAATGAGAGTATTCTAATGCACTGACTTTCAGGTAACTTAATCCCAAAGACTAAGACAATAATCACTTTTCTAAACAGGAGGATATTGCTGTGACCAACTGTTTATTCTGTCAAATGCCCACTTTTAGCTAAATACTACCACAATCATTTTTAAGGACCAAAAAATTAGGAAGGATACGACCTGAAAACAAACAACCTTATGAAAAAGAGGAGGAGAAAGGAAATTCATTAGAATTCTCATTTTAGAAACAGTTCTGAGAATGTGAATTCAAGAAAAAAAATTAGCAGGTATGTCTCTGGGTTCTGACATTTAATCTGGCTACGTTTGAAATATCTTATAAAAATTAACCCTTCTTCCAGTTTACACAGCACTTTTACAAATGTGATCTCTCTGTAATCCCCCTAAAAGCACCCTCTTGTGGGAAAAAATAGAAATGGCAAATGTGTATCTGGTGTGCCACCATTCCCCCAGACGTCTTCCCTTTGATCCTACATGCCCTGGAATGTCACCTTGCAATTTACAACCCATTAAACCCTCCGCTATTTCCAACCCCCCTGGGCTGTTAACCCTCTTCGAGGTTTTTGCACAGACTCACCATCCCTGTCTACTTTACTTGGAGAACTCCTGTTTACCCATAAAACCCCAACCAGGCAGAGAATGGTTTTCATTCTCTTCCCAGTTTGGGCTGGGGAGAGAAGTGAGGGTTTATTCAAAGGCAACATGGTGGTCCTCAAGAAGGGGGACTGACCCTGGTGTGTCAAGTGCCCCCTCAGTTGCCTCGTGGCAACCAAATACCTTAAGGCACTGTTTCCCCCAGACCACCCTCTGTGAGCCTTGGTTTCCTCAACTATACAACCTCAAAGCTTCTATTATTGATTACCAACAAATGCTAATTGAGTGTCCACCTCATACCAGACCAGGGCACTGCCACCTAGCATATCGCAGAGGATCAACCTCAGAAAAGCAGGACTCATGAAGGGGGCAGAGCCAATCCCTAAATTTTCACTCTCATTCCTATAAGCAGCTAATGACCAGGCTGCATCGCCCTCCTGAGACTTTTTAAAAAGAAATCTCTCTCTCCCTTTCTCTCTCTGCACTTGCTTTTGAGCACTTCAAGGATATGTAGCCAGCTTGTAGAGGAGGGAGCCCTTCTGCCTGAATTTCAGTACATTGACAAATTTCAGTGAGGCCATTGAGAAGCCAGACATCTGCATTAAAGATGACAACCACTCCTTTGTAATCAGAGACACAGCAGTCTCAGGATTTCATGCCCTCCTCTTTGATCTGGAGAAAGATAAAAGCTGGATATTTCCATGGAGGAATTTGGAATTATGGACAGGAAAAGTAAATGATAAGGAGTGTTATTTTCTTTTAATTATAGCATTTACCCAAATTATCTTTAACAAGTACATATTGCTCCTTTTAAATATCTGTTCTTTTCCTGAGCTCATTGAAAAACAGAAACTCAAGTGTAATCCCTTTCATAGGAGGGCAGTTGGTTTTTTTTTTCCAAAGTCAGGCCAAAAACACTTGGCACATGTCACCCATTTTTTGCGACCCAGTAGCACTTTACCTCTATACCCCACTTTCCAAACATCATCTCCAGTCCTTACAACGACCCTGTGCACAGGTCCAATTATCTTCATCTCACAATTGAGAGCACTAAGGCTCAGAGAGTTGGCTACTCTGCCCAGGGCCACACAGCAGCAGGTGACCAAGGTTCATCTAACACCGAAACCATTGCCCTTCTACTGTGCCCACGGGGATAGGTGAGATGGTGACCAGCTCTGACCAACTCCTCTGCCTATCTCTGCAGCCTCCATGTACTCAGAGATCCAGAGGGAGCGGGCAGACATTGGTGGCCTGATGGCCCGAAACGAGTACAGAGAGTGGAACCCAGAGCTCATCAAGCCCAAGAAGCTGCTGAACCCCGTGAAGGCCTCCCGCAGTCACCAGGAGCTGCACCGAGAGCTGCTCATGAACCACAGAAGGTGGGAACGGAGCTCGGCTGCCACAGCCCGGCAAGCACCTCCTCAGGCCTGCTGGGGTTTGAGGAGGAGCCCCTTGGGGAAGGCAGGCCTGGTGGTAATCCTTCCTGGGGCTCCTGGGAGCTTGAGGAGGTTTGGGGGTACCCCACGTGGTCACCAACAGAAATGTGAAGGTCCAAAAGCTACCCGCTTTGTGCCTGGCCTCCACATACATTTACTGAGCACCTGCTATGTGCCAGGCACAGTGCCAGACCCTGGGGGTACAGATAGAATGTTCCTGCCCTAACAGAGGGATGCATGCATAACCAGGTGGTGTGGTGGGTGCTTCGATGGGGTATATTCTCAGCAGACAGATGAGCATGTGCAGATGGACAGGAAGCACCAGTGTGGCTGGAGCAGAGGTTGTCAGGCAGGCCAGAGGAACCATATGGTCCTGGGAAGGGTCTCAGGCAGGAGTGTCACAATCCTGGAGGGAGCATGCAAGGAGCAGGGGGGCCAGGGGGTGCAGTGAGAGAGAGGCCTGAGGTGGCAGCGCTAGAACTCAGCAACTAAGGGAATGTGGACGAACGGAGAGGGAGGCTGAGACTCAGCCCACTCCAGGGCCTGGAAAACAGTCCCAGCTCACCAGTGCCTGAAGGGAGCTCGTGGCGCCTTCCCAGCTCCCTCTCCTGGCCACTTCTGGTATTGGCATGGGCTGTGATAGTCATTCTTGTTTTCGGCTTTATGCAAAGGACCTTCCCGCAGGTAACATTTTATAAGGTTGATGTTGTTTGTTTGTTTTCCTCTTAGTATATCATGAGTATTTCTCTGGTTGCCTTTAGAGTCATCACCACAATTTTTAAAAAGCCTAAAGACAAATCAGGGGAAATATTTGCAATATAAATAACAGACAAAAACGAATATATACATAACCTCTCATATATCCATAAAGAAAAAAATGAACAAAAGATGAATATACTTAGTTCACAAAAGAGGAAATGTGAATAGCTGGTAAACATCTCAAAGACTATTTGATGTGACTAATAATCAAAGAAAAAAAAATGAAAACCAGATATTGTTTCTCGCCTACCAGATTGTCAAGTACAAAAAGATTGGATGGTGATGGTGGGGAGAAACAGATGCCCTTGTACACTCTTGACAGAAGTATAAATCGGATAAGCTTTTCCAAGGGGCAGGCGGAAATGTGTCCAAAATCTTTTAAGAGTCTGACCCTATAGTCCCACCTCTAGAAACATATCCTGAGAAAATAACCTGAAATAACATAAAACCTGGTCTCTGCGGTCAGACAGGCCTAGATGCAAATCCTCATTCAGTCCCTTTGTAGCTATGACTTGGACCAGTGTCTTAAGTCCTGGGAGCCTCGCTTCCCCTCTCTGTATAATGGGACAGTAAGGGCTCCACCCCCGGGGCTGCCAGGAGGATTGTACGAGATAATGGTGTAGGTTGGTGTCACTATAGGGTGCAGCCCTGAGACTGAGATGGGGGGAGCTGGGGTTTCCTGACGGCTCCCCCCGCCTCAGGGGCCTGGGCGTAGACAGCAAGCCGGAGCTGCAGCGCGTTCTAGAGCACCGCAGGCGGAACCAGCTCATCAAGAAGAAGAAGGAGGAGCTGGAGGCCAAGCGGCTGCAGTGCCCCTTCGAGCAGGAGCTGCTGAGACGGCAGCAGAGGCTGAACCAGGTGAGTGCGGGGCACCCAGCCTGGCCCGTGCCTCCAAGAATGTCATTCGGCCCAAGGAAGAACTCTGCATGTGGCCCCGGTGGCTCGTTGAGCAAAACGAGGACTGGACCATGAGCCCACCACTGGCCTGAGTCCTCATTCTGCCACTCACTTCACTGTGTGACTTCGGGCCAGTGGCTTCCCCTCTCCAAGCCTCAGTTTCCTCATCGGCCCAGTCTGTCGCTTGTTGATTCTGATTTCATTCTCACAGCTGCCCTGTGAAACCGATGGTATTCCCCATTTAGAGATGAGGAAGCTGGGGCCCAGAAGAAGTAAGCAATTCGAATTAGGCTTCACAGGCAGAACCTAGTCTCAGGCCCTGTGCCCCCAGCTACCAGGCTGGTGACAAAACTGATCCCTGATTCTGTTTCCCCAGACAGGACCCTTGGTCCAAACCCCAGAGCTTTTGAAACTCAGAATTCCCCTAGGCACACCCACTTAACACCTCTCCTCTCTCCTTCAGCTGGAAAACCCACCGGAAAAGGAAGAGGACCACGCCCCCGAATTTATTAAAGTCAGGGAGAACCTGCGCAGAATTGCCACGCTGACGAGTGAAGAGAGAGTGCTGTAGAGCTGGCTGACGGAGCCTCGGCACGCCCATAGCCCACCCCTGGCCCCCGCGCTCTCCTCCAGCCCTTCTGTATCTGGCAGCCCTGGGCCCCCGGGCCTTGGGACGTCTGTGATGTTCACTTTTGCTCCTGTAAAAATGCATTGTCCCAGAGGGCATGCCTGTCCCCTCCTCCCCCTCTCCACAAAGCTGGGGGTCCCTAAGCCCCCCGGATTTTCCTGCTGAGCACCCACCCCTCCTGCTCCAAGAGGAAGCCACTACTGGGAAGATTTTCGCAAGGCGCCTCTCCCTGAAGGGGCTTCTAAGCCCCGCTGAGATTTTCCTGGCTGAGTGGGGGCCTCCCTGGCCTGACAAGCCCTCCATTCTGCCCAGGCCCTCATGGGGCCCTGCTTCTCTGGGCAGTCTGACTCACAGGGCTCAGAGAACGTCCCTGTCCTTGGTTTTACCTGCAGCCAGGTGTGAAGCAACTACCTGGAGCATTTCAGGACACCTGCCTTGAAAGCCGCGGGAGCGGGAAACAGTTGGCGTGCAGCTGTCCTTAATGAGGAAGGGCAGGGCGGGGCAGCCCTCGGCCGGCCTTCTGGCTCACGTCAGGGCAGGCGGGAAGGGTACTAACAACGACAGCTTCTTAGAGTTTGCCAGCCTTTCCTTCACACCCTCTCCTCTCCACAGCCCTCCCTGTGCGGGCCTTGTAACCACACCTAGTCAGGGCAGGCAGCCTTCCTGCTCCCAGACATCTAGGACAGTGCTTCTCAAACTTCATCGTGCCTACACATCACTGGGGATCTTGTTAAAATGCGGCTTCTGATTCAGTAAATGTGGGGTGGAGGCTGAGATTCTGCATTTCTAACAAGCTTCTAGGACCATACTAACCAGCAAGGCTGGAGCACCGAGGGGTGCTGAATGTCGGAAGCATCATCCCCGAAGCCATCTCTGACCCCTAGCTCCCGTGGAACTGTGCCCTGGGTGTTCCCACCCACCCCTGCAGCCCGCAGGGCTCTTTATTATCCAGCCCACCCCGGGGACCCCAGGCCTGAGAAGACTTTTAAAGCCTAGCAAATTATGTCAGGTGTGTGATTGTGGCTTTCACCAGAGATGTATAAAATTGCCAATCTGCATCTCTTACCATACTGTTATGATGCAATTCTAGCCAAAAAAATTTTTTTTACTTTTCCCTGAAACCTATAGAGAGCAACTATACAGTGGTTTCCAATAGGTTTCTGGAGCTATAAACAGTGGATTGAAGACCCCACCGCCATCCTTACAGACTGGTCCCTTTGAGTCCCCATTTTCAGCCTCTGAACCTGAGATCCACCCCCACTTGGTTTTTATCACCGGGGCCAGCTCCAGTGACTTTCAAAAACCCCTCCCAAGCAAGACCAAATGTTTTTACCTTTTGCTCCCATTTTTAAAGATTTATAGCATAAATCAGGCCTGTTTCTTTCTCCCCTGAAGAATAAACCCTGCCTCTGGCTTTGTAAACCCACCATTGAAGGTGACTGAGCAGGGCTAAAAAAGCACTTCTCATCCCCAAAACTGCCAGAAAGAGCTGCCACTGGGATGTTGTTTGATTCTTGACCAGCGGTGGGACCTACACAGGGAAAGGAATCATCCTGGTCTTCTTCCTGACTGCGTGCGTGGTTTGTGGGTGTTCAAAGATGTCCTTTTCCTGTGCACGGGGCCGACGTACGGATGTGAATACAGACATGCTGCCTCTGTGCGTGTGTGTGTGTGTGTGTGTGTGAGAGAGAGAGAGAGAGAGAGAGAGTTAGAGTGAGAGTTAGAGTTGAGCTCTAAAAGGCTCTTGAAGGTGAGAGTGTGGTACCACTGTTTCAAATGTCTGCTAAGTGAAGTGATGCTCAGGATGGCCTTATTAAAGACCATCACTTCCCTAAAGAAGCCACCTTGGAGGTCAATGTGTTGTCCAGACATGTGAAGGAAAGCATGACGGAGTGTCTAAGCTGGAGTAGGCCCCTTGGCATTTCACTCAGGGGTCACCAGGGGTGCTTCATGGAGGTGGCAAGTCACAGAGACAAAGCCCTTGATGTAGACAGGATCTTAAGTACCAGTCGCCCAGTGGAACCGCAGCAGACACCCCTGTTCACTCCCCAGTGGTCAAACCCATGTCCTCTCTAGCCTCCCACTGTAGAGGTTGTAAATCCAGATTCTCACTGTTGCAGCCTCCTTTGCAGCTTGGGGTGAACACGTGACCAGGTATGGGCACTGAAATTTAAGAGGAAGTCTCCAGGGACTTCTGGGAAAGCTTACACTCTCCTGATATGAGAGACAGACAATAGGTGTACCTCCCCGCCCCTCCCTTCCTGCCTCGATTGAGGATGTGATGCCTGGAGCCACAGAGCATCTCAAAGACCTTGACCCTATCATCATTTGACCAAGCCAATGCCAGCAGCCATCCTCCTCCAGGATTATTGTAAATAAAAATAAAGCTTTCTTTGTTTAAGTCATTGTTGGTCAGTCTCTATTACTTGCAGACCAAAACATTTCTGACGCAGAGAGCCAGCCCCGCTGCCCAGAATTATCTGCAGACTGTACTGAAAATCCAGATTCCTCTCTCCCATCAGAAACCTACTGGATCAGGATCCCCAGCAGCAGTTCCTGGGAACTGTATTTCCATACCTTCTCCATAGAGGAGTCTACATGGCACCAGTCTGAAAACTAGTATCTGGACATCACTAATTCCCACATCACTCAGTGAACATTAGTTGAGTGCCTGCCCTGTGCCAGGAAGCATGCCATGTGCTGGGGGCATGGTGGAAAACAAAACATCTGGAATATTGGACTGGCCTCCTCTGAACTGGCCTCCTTGCTTCTGCCACCACCCCATACAACCTGTTCTCAACTGAGCAGCCAAATGATCCTTTTAATTCTAAGGCAGATCTTGTCATTCTTCTGCACAGAGCCCTCCCCTGGCTCCTGGTAGAATCCTTCCTGCAACCTTGAAAGTCCTATACGTCTAGCCCCCTTTTCACCTTTGACCTACTTCCCACTGCCCTCCCCATGCCCCAGCTCACGCAGCCCTGGCCAGCCTGGCTCCTCACACCCGCCAGGCATGCCTCACCTCAGTGCCTTTGCACCTGCCATTCCACAGCCAGGAGTGTTCTTCCCTCAGAGAACCACACAGACTGTTGCCTCACTTTCTCCAGGGCTTTGTCATGCTCTTGCTAAACGAGGTCCCCCTTGGTCACCCCATCTAAAATTTCAACATTTACACACTTCCTGTGCCCTGCTTCCCAGCCTTATTTTCTCTCCTTACCAGTTACCACCATCTAACATATTACATATTTTGCTTACTGATCGTGTGTCTCCCAACAATAATGCCAGCACCGTGAGGGCAGAGATTTTTGTCTTTCTTATTCACTGCTGATTCCCAAATGACTTTCCTCCCTCCTTCTTCCCTGCCACCAGTTGTCTTGGCTCGCATAAACCTGGCAGAATGGGCCCCTGGGATCAAAATCACCCAACCATCCCATTGCCGGCTTTGAGAAAAGGCAATGGTCAAATAAGGCACAGGGCATAATAGGTGTTCAATAAATGTTTGTTGAATGAATGAGAAACCCTTCCTTCTCCTCATCCAGCTTCCTCCCAGGTCCAGCCCCTCCCATCCCCGTCACCCACTGCCTCCCTCCTCCACAGTTCGGACCTGGGCCCAGAGATGCCAGTTTGGTCCAGAAGCTTTCCTTTGGCTGCTTTGGCTTCCGTCGGTACACCTGGGCCCTGCTGGCATTTGTGCCCGCAGGACCCACACTGGAGCTGCGCGGCCATGACCTGGTCCTGGAGACCTTGGAGAAGGAGGGGCTGCTGCAGCACCAACGTTAGACCTGCCCAAACGGAAACCAAGAAGACCAAGCCCTATTCTCATGGAGGCCATGTTTTCTCACAGCCACCAGACCACAAGTCCTGGTGTGGGTTTGGAGAGCGCCCTCTTCAGTGGTACACCTGCACTAAGCGCAAAGCCCAGGAGAGAGAGGGAAGCCCTTAAGGAGGTGAAGGGACCTCGCTCCCGTTCTGTAGTGTGTGCTCCTGGGGAGCCCTCAGAGCCAGGACCTTGTGCAGGGCAGCCTCGCCACACTTGATAATCACAATAATTCCTGGGTCGTGAGGGCCCGGTCCCTGTCTGATCCTGTTCTCCCTCACCAGTCTGAACCCGGAACTCTGCATGTAGCAGGTGTTCAAAAAGGTTTTCAATGGGTGTCAGTGAAGAACACTGCATTTATGGAAGGCCAGTGATGTCACCACCCATGACAAGTCAGTATCATCATCCCCATTTTGCAGACGGTAAAGCTCAGATAAATTTAAATTAAGGGACTTGATAAGTCACAAAACAACACCTGGGAAGAGATGAGATTCACACAAAGCCGTCTATCTGCAAAGTCTGCTGAGACTTGCTCTTATAAAAGGCTCATAGGAGGCCACTGTGCCTCCCTGACCTTCTGCCACGAGATTTGGTAATCTATTTCATCTTCCACTCCGTTTGTCCCTCTGAGCTTGAGGAATTTGACCTCCACCTAAATAACTAGACTCAGGCCAACACAGACTGATGTGAGCGCTGGGGCAAGGCCCATCTGCACACTACCATGGCCCCACCCCCTATGTCATACCCCACCCCCAAAGCCACCAGTTCCTAGGTCCAGCCAACAGGTTAGAATCTACCATCACGGTGGCATTTCTGCCCCCTTACAGGACTGGACCTGTGGCTGAGCAGTGGCCTAAATGATTTGACGTTTCAGTGTCCCCAAAGATCCACCCGCACCCCCCAAACTTGCTCCCACCAGGGCCTTTCCTTACTGTGCCCCCTTCTGCTGGGCTTCACACGAACAGAGCCCTCACCCACCCCCACCCCCCACCACGGTGGGTAACTGCTCTCGTTTCAGCCTGTCGCAATTGAGTTGAGGATCACTGGCACTCACTCGGAGAGGACATGGGGCTGGGTTTGTTCTCTGAAACTGGCCCAGTCAGGGACCCCAGCAGTTCTTCTGGGCTACAGCTGCCAGCCAGGGTTCCCCTGTCTAAGGAAGGGCCTCCCATGGGGCCGGGGCACCCGGGCTCTGGGTGCCAGACATAAAATGCACATTCCCCCTGCAAGGTCACTGTCAGGCTTACCATGTAAAGAAGGTTAATTCTGTACCCAGGCCTAGACTCAAGCCCCAGCCCTACCAATCAATATTTGTCACAAACCTGGTGACAAATTTTCCAGATCTATGACACAGATAACGCTATCTACAATTATTGAACATTTAGTGTCTTGCCAGAGACTGGGCTAAATATATGAATCTCTCATTTACTCCCCCAAGACTGTCATTACCTCCATTTTACAGGTGAGGAATCCAAAGTTTAGAGGCAAACCACTGCACGCAGTCAGCAGGTGGCAGAAGAGAGGTAAACCCACGTCTGCCTGCCCGGCACCCGCACATTTATCCTGGCAGCATTGCTGGTGGAGGCTGCAAGAAGATGTTTTGCAAAGCACCCACACTTAGGCTTTCCCATCTGTCCCCAGAAACATTCTGCAAGTATGCCCGGGCCGAACAGCCTTCCTCCCTCTTCCCAGCCAGCAGGCAGCCTGGCAGAGTGGGCCCCAGGGACAAGACTCCCAGAACCATCCCACTCACGGCTTTGAGAAAAGACAGTGGCCAACTGGGACGGAGCGGTCCGCATGCCTGCCCTTTGCCCAGGGAGTTCCGGAAGGGGCAGGAAGGGGAGAAATGTGCATCGAGCACTTTCTATATGTCTGACAGGTCCTGAAACATGGGGAAATAGAGTGCCTAGCCCAGGGCCTGGCACATTTCAAGGGATGAAAGTTTCTTCTCCCTTTTCCTGCCTCCATTTTAAGGACATCTTGACAGGTGGCACAGCACAGCTATTAAGAGCCCAGGCTACAAAGTCAGACGGATGTCAGATTTGGGGGTGGGGTGGAAGGTCCAGCTCTACCACTGGCAGGATGGGTGACCTTGGACAAGTTACTTAACATCTCTGAGTTTCCTGTTTGTTAAATGAGGCTTCCCATAGTACCAGCATCACTGGTTGTTGAGAGGACTGAGTTAACAAACATAAAATGTTTGGCAAGTACCAGGCACATGTCCAGCACTCAATAAAAGTTAATTATCATCTCCCCTTTTCTCAGTACTTTCACTCTTTCATATCTGTCACTGACCTGCCCTCCGAGTCCTATTTCCACTTGGTTATTTCTTAGTCCCCAAGCTTGTCTGACATCCATCCCTTTCTTGTGGCTGGTCACCCCAAGACCCTCTGCCCTTCACTCAGTCCCCATTTCGGGGGGAGGTGTCACTCCATACTTTCTCAGACCCCATACCCCATACCCCATACCTTCTCCATCCCCATATTATCTATTCCTTTTGGTGACATTTTAAAACAACACCTGAGAATTTCTCTTATGCTTTAATCCACTAAGGACCTCTCCAAACCCAAGGAAGCCAAGAGCGTGTGCATCGCCAGATCACCATGGCTTCCTGTGATCTGTCTGCCCTCTGCCCCGAACCGCCCCGCCGTGGGCGGTTGGAAGACTCCGCTTCCCAGTCCCTCAACCTTCAGCAAGGCCCTATTCTGCTGGGTACTAACTTCTGCAGCTTTCTGAAGGTCTAAAGTTATTCTGAAAAAAAGTTAAAACAAAGAATATAAGATGATAATTGTGAAACCTGGATATTAGGTACATGTGGTTTAATTATATTGTTCTCTCACTTTTGTACAGGTTTGAAATGTTTTATAAAAAAATTTTTTAAACTAGAGAATTCAATAGGTTGGTGCAACGAATTGAAATGATCACATCTAAAACATATAAATCAGGGTCAGCTCAAAAGCCGATGAAGAAGCTATTTAAATTTGGAATTTACCAAGTATTAAAAGACCATCAAGATTTTTCAAAATAATTTTCTATTTTTTAATTAGAGTTGACATATGATATTATATTAGTTTCAGGTGTATGACCCAGTGATTAGACAGTTATATAACTTACAAAGTGATCACCCTGGTAAAAACTAGTACCCATCTGACACCATACATAGTTATTACAGTACTATTGACTATATTCCCTGTGCTGCACTTGACATCCCCATGACTATTCTGTAACTACAAATTTATATTTCTTAAACCCTTCCCTTTTTACCCTTCTTCCCAATACCTCTCCCATCTGGCATCAAAATGTTTTGTGTCTGTGAGTCTGTTTCTATTCTGCTTATTTGTTTGTTTGTTTGTTTGTTTGTTTTAGGTTCCACATATAAGAGAAGTCCTATGGTATTTGTCCTTCACTGTCTGACTCATTTCACCCAGCACAATATCCTCTACGTCCATCCATGTTGTTGCAGATGCAAGATTTCGTTCTTTTTTAAGGCTGAGTCATATTCCATTGTATCTATGTACCAGTTCTGCTTTATCCATTCATCTGCTGATGGACACTTAGGCTGCTTCCATATTTTGGCTATTGCAAATAATGCTGCAATGAACGTACGGATGCATATGTCTTTTCAATTTGGTGTTTTGGGTTTCTTCAAATAAATACTCAAAAGTGGAATTGCTGGGTCCTTCTTTGTCTCTTGGGATAGCCTTTGTTTGAAAGTCTATTTTGCCTGATATAAGTATTGCTACCCCAGCTTGTTGGTTGTTTTATTTCCACTTTCATCAAATATCTTTTTCCATACCTTTACTTTCAGTCTGCGTATGTCTTTTGATCTGAAGTAAGTCTCTTACAGACAGAACAGGTAAGGGTCTTGTTTTCTTATTCATTCAGCAACCTTATATCTTTTGATTGGCGCATTTAACCATCTACATTTAAAGTAATTGTTGATAGATATGTATTTGGTGCCATTTTATTATTTTCTTCTTCTCCTTCTCCTCCTCCTCCTCCTCCTCCTCCTCCTTCTTCTTCTTCTTCTTCTTCTCCTCCTCCTCCTCCTCCTCCTCCTCCTCCTTCTCTTCCTTCTCCTCCTTCTTCATGAAGACTCTTTAACATTTCCTCTAATACTGGTTTGGTGTGAACTTCTTGTGTGGGAAGCTCTTTATCTGTCCTTTGATTCTAAATGATAGTTTTGCTGCATAGAGTAATCTTGATTGTAGGTCCTTCCTTTTCAGCACTTTGAATGTTTCATGCCAATCCCTTCTGGCCTGCAAAGTCTCTGTTGAGAAATCAGCTGACGGTCTTATGGGAGCTCCCTTGTAGGTACCTAACTGCTTTTCTCTTGCTGCTTTTAAAATTTTCTCTTTGCCTTTACCCTTTGTCCTTTTAATTATAACGTGTCTTGATGTGGGTAAAAGGCCATCAAGATCTTAATCTCAAGACAATCAAGATGTGAAAGCTATGGCAGAGAGAAATTAAGTAATTGTCCATTGGGCAGTAATAGCTCTAGTCCTTGGCAGATAGCTCTAGTCTCGGGAAAGTTCTAGGCCTTGGAACCCATAACTTTCCCCTCCAAGCAGTAGGGTCAAGGCCATCTTTCATGGACATGATTTACCACCTTGTGTATAGCCACTGCCAACACCAACAGGGAACCCAGGGGCCCAGGTCCCCAGTCCCAATGGGGCCTACCAAGGGATATCTCAAAACCTGCTTCTTCCTCAAAATACAAACGACATTACCTCAGGGACATTGTGGGGAGCTGTCAGGCCCCTTAGTGAGTGAATACTCCAAATCACAGATGGCGAGGCCAAGACCCGGGAGGGAAGGGCACCTGCCCAGGGTCACCACATCTTAGAAGTCCTGCCAGGACAGCAGCTCCAGGTCCCATGACTCATTTCTCAACCTTGAACAAATGTCAGTCTTTATCATCAGGATGCCTGACTTAAATTGCGGCTCTGTAACCTATCTACTATGTAAACCCAGGCAAATAACATGCCTCTCTGAGTTTGTTTCCTCCCATGCAAAGCTGGAAGATGCACCCTGCTTTCCAGGGTTGTTATGCAGTGGTGATGAGGAACCTAATAGACATCAGACCCCACTCCCTGAAATCTGGTTCCCCTCTGGGTCTCACCCCAAGCAGTGCTCAGTGCACTGCAGGAGCTCCAAAAATATTTGTCCGGGGAATGGTGGGTAGAGCCGTATGAATAATAAAGCTAAGCGTGAGACAAGCCAAATTTTAGAGCAGAAACCTGGGGAGAGAGGAAACTCATTTACCTAACAGAGCAATCCTTTCACAGAAGAACCACCTGAAAGTAGCCTTTTAAGCTCCTAGGGTGTTAGCTTGAATTCCTGAAGGGCTCAGGATGGTACAAGTCACCAGGAAAGATCTGGAAAGGCAGCAGATGGAGCAGGATTACTTTGGAAACAGCTGGAGACACAACTTTTTGGGACAAGTAGTCCCAAAGGAATCCCAGCTTTGAGGCTGGAGGGCTGGGTGTCATATTGGGTATGAAAACTGGTACAAATAGGGTGGACACACGCACACACCCTTACCTTTGAAAAAGTGCCAAAGCTCTAGAGCTGCCCTCCAGGTTGCGAATCCTGTTGTTCCTGTCACTTGTTTATTCATTCATCCACCATGAATCTGTTGCTGACCTTCCTTGATCCAGGTTCTGGTCTAGGGCTGAGACTGGGACTGCATTGGTGACCAAGAGCTACATAGTCCTTGCTTTCATTTGTGATTTAGACAACAACCAATAGCTTAAAAGTAGCCACCAATGTAGTGGGTGTACCAAGGCTGTGGTGTCTCTAAGACCACTTGTGACCCCAAATATGTGGTCCACACCAACAACCAATTCTCCGATTCTCCGACACCAAGCAGGTGTCGGACAATTCCTTTCAATTTGACTCAGTTCTGACACTTACTCTTGGGGGTTAATGCAGACCCTACAGGTTCAGGGCAAGAAGGTTTTCAGCTCAAAAAGTTGCGAGTTCACTAGAAATGGTTGTGAGTATCCCACTTAGGTTTTCCTGCTCATCTCTACTGTGATTATCTGTCTCCCCAGCAGCCCCCAATTCCAACCCGGAGGTTTTCCAAGGGAACGCGTCCAGTTTTGTTTAGTTTAGTTTTGCTTCCTGCTGTATGTACCCCAGTGCTTAGTTCACTGTGAGCACTCAAAATATGTATTGATAAGTAAATAAATCATTGCATCCGGTACAACCGAGGACTCATGCCCTAGCCCATAAATATCTCACCAGCAGACTGCCCCAGAATCAGAAATGCCGCCATTAAACATCACTCCTGGGGATTAAGAATTCTCTTATGGGGAACCAGGAAAGCCATAATAAATCTCAAATTACAAATGCTTACAGTTTACCAAGAGCTTTCCTTCATAACCTGTGACTTATAGACAAGGGAAGGGAAGCTCGGAGAGTGGGTGCGGTAACTCAGTCGCACATCCAGGATTTGAACCCAGGTCTCTGGACTCTGGATGGGAGCTGTGGGGTTTCTGTGGGCAGAGTGCAAGTGTGTGCATTCTTCAGGGACCAGGATCTGGGAGGTGGGGCCCAAGAGGGAGGGAGAGGCAGAGAAAGACAAAGGCTGAGCAGCTGGCACTCACAGGGCTGCCCAGCCAGCTTCATGCTAAGCGCTCTGTCCTGCTGCTTCTTCATAGCAATCTTCACAGGGCAGCCCCAGTGTGGGGCACCGCGCGGCCACACCCACTGGAGGGAGACAAGGGAAAGGCAGGAGAGAACAAGCAGTGAGCTCAGCTGGGGACAGCTGAGAGCTGAGAGACTGCCAGGCAAAGCCTCCCCCTTAGGGGAGGAGAAAGGGGCTGGGCCACCCACCGGAAGCCTAGGCCTACAGCTAGAGAGGCCAGGCCAGACCAGGCCTGCAGTGCAGACACAGGACAGAGGTGAGTCAGGGGATCCGGGCTGAGGGACAGGGGGTGACTGGGAGGCCCCTGGCAACGGGATCACCTAAGTAGTGACCTTCTCCGTGGCTCCCAGTGACTCTGACCTTGCTTTCTTTCAATGGACACTCATCTACTAGACACTACCTTTAAGCCAGGCCCTGTGCTAAGTTTTAGATCAACACCACAAAGGTGACAAATATCCCTGCCCTCTTGAGTTCACCTTTTAGTAGGGAGAGACAGCAATAAACAAAAAACATAACGAATGAGTAAACTATCTTGTATGGTAGACAAGTCAAAAAGGAAAAAGTAGAGCAGAATGAGGGTGTTTGGGAATGCCAGGGGAGGGGTCTTGGGCTTTTAAACAGGGTGGTCGGGGGAGGGGGTGCCTCCCTGAGAAGGTGACTGATCAAAGACTTGAAAGAGGTAATTAAGAAGCCAAGGACATCTGGGAAACAGTGTTTCAGGCTAAGGGCTTCCAGGGAAAGGACTCAGCCCTGGCAGAGGCTGTGGGTGAAGGGTGAGCCCCGGAGCGCTCACTGCAGGAGGCAGCAGCAGCTGGAGTGGAGGCAGCAGGAGGCAGCGAAGAGGTGGGGCAGGAGGAGAGGAGATGGGCTAGGTGGCCTTGCAGGGACCCAAGGGACTCCATGACTGTGCCAAGTCCCCTGTTAGCACCCCCACGGCCCAGCCCCACACTGGGGGGCGTCGGTTTCGAAGGTTTCATACGAATCCAATTTGCCTCATCTGGCCACAGACTGTACAATGTCTCCTCCCTTCCTGTTCTCTCTATAAGCCAGTAATAATAACAGTAGTGCATCTGCAGGGCGGTGGTGAAAAAGAAAGGAAATCAATGTAGTGGCCACCTGCTGAAGAGATTTACAGAGCGCCTCGGTGAGCTAGGCTCTTGGAATCCAAGAAAAAGCAGAGCCAGCCCCCCACGCGGCTCTCCCCCCACCCCACTCACAGCCTTGGGAGAGGGACATTTGAGTAAATAAATTGTTCCTTATTGTCCACTCCAGTGGCACCAGGTGGGAGCCCTGAAGGGGTGCTACAGCCAGGAAGGTTTCTTAGAGGCAGGGTCCCTGGAGGCTGGGGCTGAGTAGGAACACCAGGGGACAGGGCAGAAGCAAAGTGCAGGAGGAAAGGAAGAGCGTGAGGTCCATTACACAAACGGGGGTGGGGGTGGGAGGGGCGTGTCAAGGAGCAAATTCCAAGCAAGAGAGGAAAACAATGTGATTGCAGTTTAAAAGCCCATCAGTCAGCTGGAGGAACAGACAAGAGAGACACGGAGGTCAGGTGAAAAATGACGGTCGCCTGGGCGGGAGCCCCAGGGATGGAACAGACGGATTTGAGAGGCCGAGAAAAAAAACAGACTGTACCCAGTAGCTGCCTTGCCATGGGGAGGCTGGGGGCTCACTGTGAAGGATGCAGGGTCCACCTTGGCTATGAGGGACCTGCAGGGTTCCCAAAAGAACACTTCAGAGGCAAGGAGCAAGCTGCCCCCTCCTTAACTCCACGGTACCCCTCCAGGCTCACAGAAATGGACAAGTACGCCCAGGACTTAGGGGACCAGAGGGCTTAGACCACAGGTTCCCCCACTGTGCCGCCATGGCAGAGCTATAGTGTGGACAGAGCATGTGCTTTGTGACCAGAGCTCATCCAATGCCTAGCCACCTCCAGCCAGACAGCTAGAAGCTACACAATTAATCTAAGATTCATTTTCTTCATGTGTGACCTTTATTGACTTTTCATGAGGATCTCCCCAGGCAACAGAAGCTGTAGTGGGGAGAGCATGAGTTTTGTCATCAGATCCTGTCCAAACCTTGACTAACACATATTGAACAACCACTTATTGAGCAGTGGGGCACGTGACACAAGACAAGGCCAGGTGCACGGCCGAGTGCCCGCAGGGAGGAGTGCTGGGGTAGAGCAGCACTCAAGTATCAAAGAGGAGTTGCTTCCCTCCGCCAAGCAGCACCTGGCTGACACTCAGCCCTGGGCAGTTCCTCCTGCACACAGGTTGTAGCACCACCGGGCTCAGAGCGGCCAGGCCAGATGCACAGCAGCCCCCACCAATCCGCAGGGTGTCTGTCCCATGACCCCGCGGATGCCCAAAACTGAACCCTATATCCACTACACTTTTTCCTGTACATACCTGTAATCAAGTTTAATCTATAAATTAGGCACAGCAAAAGATTAACAGTGATAACTAATAATAAAATAGAACAATTATAACACTATACTGTAATAAAAGTTATATGAATGGGGTCTCTCAAAATCTTATTGTATCGTGCTCTCCTTTTCACTTAAAGGAAGCACTTTACAGCTTCTCTTGGGTGTGTCCCAATTGCCAGCATCGCTACTCTTGCACTTTGGGGCCATTATTAAGTAAAATAAGGGTGACTGGACCACAAGCTCTGTGATATCATGACAGTCGATCTGGTAACCAGGACCATTACTAAGTGACTGACCGGACGGTGATGTATACAAAGGGGTGATTCACATCTTGGATATAATGGCGCTGAACTCAAGAGATTTCATCATGCTATGCAGAATGTTCCACGAGTCAAAGTTTATAAATTTATTACTGCAGTTTTCCATTTAATACTTTTAGATCACGCTTGACCACGGATAATCAAAACCGTCGAAAACAAAACCTCAGATTAGGAAAACTTCTCAGCCACCAGGCAGATCCAGGCCAGGATGGGCGCCCCCGTGCACCGAGTGTCGATGGGGGACGCCTGGAGCAGGAAAGTGCACCCCGACATAGACAGCGAGAGACACCCGCAGTCCTTCAACGTGGAAAGGCTCACCAATATCCTTGACGGAGGTGCCCATAACACTGCCCTCCGGAGGGAAGTCGGTAAGAGGAGGATGGGGAATGGGGCATCTACCTCCTTCAAATAACGAAGTTTGCTCTCAAAACTCAGCTGTTACAGATTCATTCCTCCGGACTCTAGGCATCTTTAACATGCCAATATGAGCCCATCTGAGGGCTAGAGGAGTCCTAGGCAGCAGATGACCTCAGTGCTGGTTTTTGTTCTGCCACTGCATAGCTCAGTAACCTTGGACAAGTCACTTCCCCAAATCTGGGCTTGTCATCTCATCTGTCAAATGACAGTAGTATGACTTCCTTTCCACATCCATGAATCAAGTGGGCGGAAAAATTTGAAGGTGCCAAGAGCCTCACTCAGGTCCCTAAGTGCACTGTTGTCTATTCCCGGCAGAGAGCATCATCCACAATGACCCAGTGTTTAGCCTGAAGGATAATTATTTCATGACCCAGAATGAGCATTATGAAGCCGCTGTTAAGAAGAAGTTCCACATCCAGATGATAGCACAGCGCCTGGGCTGGTTGGAAGACAGTCGTGAATTACAGTACGCCTACAGGTGCTCACTCCAAGGGTAGCCCTGCCAGAGCCCCCCAGCCCCATGAACGATCTTCCCCAGAAAAGGCAGTCCTTCCTGGGAAAGCAGGACACAAGGTGCCCCTCCCCTCCTGCACCCTGCTCAGGCGAGGGTGCCCGAGACCCTGCCTCCAATGGCCTGCTGAGCCACAGCATCTCGCCCCCACAGAGCCCTTTCTGGAGACTTGGCCTTAGGGTTACACCACATCTTCCTGAAAGCCGTCAGGAGCCTGGGCTCAGAGGAGCAGATAGCCAAATGGGCCCCACTCTGCAAAGAGTTCCAGATCATCACAACATATGCACAGACAGAGCTGGGACACGGTGAGCAGGGGCCGCTGCGTGCGGTGCGCAGTGCCAGGGCCCGTTCATGTTTCGGGAGTTACCGATTTGCATGTTGAATGTGGAAACTAGACAAGGGCCTGGAGGACGGGGTGGTGACTTTTTCTAATTCATACAATGTATGAGCTCATGGTGGGGCAAGTCGTTCCTTCTGGAAAAGTCGGCAACCATTCCTTATCACAGGCTGACAGCATGTCCCCTGCACAGCCCATGGGTAAAAGGAGAGCGATTCCTCTAAGTACCGCTGGGAGGTCCCCCCCTGATGCTGGCCTGGAGCCTGAGGGTTCCAAGCCCACCTGGACACTGCTCCCCAGGCGAGGTTCCCACCCTGGTCCGATGTCTAACTCCCCTCCTTGATTCCAAGGGACGTATCTTCAGGGACTAGAGACTGAAGCTACCTACAATGCAGACACCCAGGAGTTTGTGATGCACAGCCCCACGATAACTGCCACCAAATGGTGGCCGGGTGACCGTGAGTATCCATCCATCACCCAGCCCTATCTGTCCCCAAGGAGAACAAAGCTGGATGGCAGAATATCACCAACAGACCTCAGATTGATTCCCTGCTCTAGGCTGGTGACCTTGGGCAAGTCAATTCACCTCTCCGAGCCTCAGGTTCTTACTCTGTAAAATACGTGGGATATGAGGAATGTTATCAGTGAGTGGCTGAAAGGCCCCAAGGGAACTTTGAAGTAGCTGAGGAAATTGACCCAATCTTTGGGGGATGAGGGCCAAAGCCTCTCTCGCACACACTGCCCCACACAGACACGGCCTAGTCCCAGGCACTCCCCACAGTCCCAACTCGTCACATCTCCCCAAGCTTGCCACCAGCTGGCACACAGGGTGCTGGGATCACACAGTAGGAGAAACATCCCTCCCTGCCCCTGGTCTTGACCCACCACCCATGCCAATCAGGCCACCGGAACTGCACCTCCCGTGGCTGCCAGGTGGCATCCAGACCGTGCTTCCCTGAGGCTCGGGGATTGGCCAAGTCCAAAGGAAGTAGGCTCACCAAGGCCCTTTTCCTCCAATTTGAAGAAACACCTCCAAGGACACATCTGTGGCACTTGGGGACCCTCTGATGAATGCTTACATGGAAATGTATATATACAATGAACTGACGACTCCAACTGAAAAGCAGAGAGAGAGAGATGGAGGGGTGAGGGGCTTGCAGGGAGAGGGAGAAAAGAGACAGAGAGGCAAAAGAAACATGAGAGAGTAATGGGAGGGGATAGAGAGAGAGCGGATAGAAAAGGAGAGAGGAGAGAGAGAGAGAGGGAGAGAGAGAGAGAGGGAGAGAGAGAGAGAGGGAGAGAGAGAGGGAGAGGGAGAGAGAGGGAAAGAGAGAGAGAGAGAGGGAGAGAGAGAAAATGAGTGCTGTCAAAACTGCAGAGAAAAGTACAGCCTTTGAAATCAGGCAGAATTTAAATCCCAGCTCTCCAGGCTAATGACCTTGAGTGGTCACTCAGCTCTATGGGCCTCAGTCTCCGTATCTGGGAAATGGCACTCATCGCTCTGCCCTGTAAGAATGGGAAAGCACCAGTGCAGGGTCTGGCACCACCTGGAATTTGATATATGGTAATTACCTGTACTTATTATAATTAGGTTGAGAGCAGAGTCACTTATTATTAATAGGTTTTTGAGGACAGAAAAAACAAAAAGCTTGCTCATTTCACAGTGCCTCTAGCAAGCCGCCGCTAGATTTATTTGGCTCTTTGGGGGGTAGTTCTCTCTCTCTGTGATCAGTGACTTTCCAAAAGTGCCCATCAGTGGAGTGGGGGCAGTGGTGAGCACATCTCTTTGTGACATGGGACCCCTGTTCATGCCATGCACCCTCACATACATAACCCAGCAGCTCTGACGTCAGGTCCTGTGTCCTTGATGCCAAAGAAAATGGCTCGAGGGCACACACTTCAGTCAGAAGACTGCGTAGAACCAAACTTGAATAGATGCCAAGCTTTCCCAGGCTGTTCCATTTGGGCCCATGGCCTTTGTCAGGTTTTGGCTTCAGGAGAAGGGGCACCCAAAGGGTGTGGACAGCTTCGATCCCCAGATGTCTCCGTCAGCCTCCTTCAGCTTCCCTGACCCATGGGGGTCCTGCCTACATAATTGCAGGGTGCTTGCTACACAACGCTGACATAGACACAAGCCCCTGCGCCTCCTGCCACCATATGGCTCCCCATAAATCCCTCCAACCCAGTGTATTCTACAATCAGACACTCACATTAAAGCCCTTTGGATGGTTTCAGTCATTTCCAAGAATAAGTCAAGGCCATGTAAGTTGAGGGAAACCCTGAATGAGCACCCTTTGTGTCCCAGACGCTACTTCCTCCATGGGCCAGCCCCAACAAGCCCATCCAGTCCTCAAGCCTCTGGGCATGCTGTTCCCTCTGCCTTCACACCCTTCCCCATGTGAGCCCCCTGGGAAACACACCTCACCCTCAGAGCTCCTTGTGATCTTCCCTGACCCACATCTCTGAGGCAGATGAACACAGCACCCCCGTCTGGCCTCATAAAGTGCCCTGCCCTGCCCCATGCCAGCACATTGGTCCCCGTAACCCGTTACAGACTGGCTCATGCCTAGGTTTCTGATGGGGAGGGTTAGCTGGTCTGCTCTGTGCGCCAGGGTCTCACATACCAGGGATCACATTCGCCCTCTCATCTCTCTGCGTTCAGTGGGACGGTCGGCCACCCACGCCCTCGTCCAGGCCCAGCTGATCTGCTCGGGGGTCCGGCAGGGCATCCATGCCTTTATTGTGCCCATCCGTAGCCTGCAAGACCACAGTCCACTGCCAGGTAAGCCCCCGCTGCCCCCTCCAGGACCCCAGCCAGAAGGAGATCCCCTACCAGCCCTCCCTGTCTGGGGGCCTCAGATGTCCATGGCAAAAGCTGGGACATGTCAGCCTTGGGCAGGGGGGGGTCTAGTTGGACAGACCTAGTGCTAACTAGATGGGTGATCCTGAGCAAGATTCAGCATCTGTCTGACCCCGACTTGATCAGTGTCACAGTAGTAACCTCAGTGTCACAGGCCGCTGTGACTCTCAGGAGCTGCAATGCATGCGTGTGTGTGTGTGTGGTACCTGACATACAGCAAGCAATCACTCGACTGGCCCACGTTCCCCACTCCCATCTCCTTCTAGGAATCACTGTTGGAGACATCGGGCCCAAGATGAACTTCGAGCACACAGACAACGGCTTCCTGCAAATGGACCACGTGCGGATCCCCAGGGAAAACATGCTGAACCGCTTTGCACAGGTAGGGACCTGGGGAGTCTGTAGGCCTGCACTGCCTGGAGAGGGGACAACGCCATTCCGCCCCCTCAGGCTGCTGCTGGCTCTGGGTCCTCCTCCATAGAACTGAGTTTGGGGCATTACTCCCCCAGGGAGGCTCTGGTGTCCCACAGGCCTATAAAGCCCCAGCTTAGAAGCTGTGTGATCTTGGACAAGTCTCTTGGCCCCCTGAGCCTCAGAGTTCTCATGGATTGTAAATGCTCGCCTCCTTAGGAGGCAGAGTGACCCTGGCATGGGTGGCAAGGCAGTCTGAAGAGAAGAGGGATGGGGCTGAGGGTGACGTGCAAGTTTACCTCCAGTGAGGCCTGGACACAACCAGCTACTTGCACAGACATTAACTAGGAGCTGGAGAAAGTTCTAGAAGTCCACGCTTTGCCAGGCATTACCTTCAGCTGTGGACTTTTGAAAAGTCCTGGGTGTCCCAGGAGAGGAACCATGAATCAGGGCACTTGAGGCCATGGCTGTTTAGCAAAACGCACAGATATCTCACTTCTAACAATCAGTGTGGCTATAAGGGCTCATTTTGGTGACAGCTGGCTGCATCTGCTCTGGGTAAATGGTTTGAGGACTGTGGTTCCTGCAGGGCATTGAGGCCCCCATTCTGGGTGTGAGGCAGGCTGGGGAGCCTTGGCTCAGACCCAGCACCTGTCCTTGGTCCACCAGGTCTTGCCAGATGGCACCTACATTAAGCTCGGGACAGCACAGAGCAACTACCTTGCCATGGTGGTGACGCGGGTGGAGCTGCTGTTGGGCGAGATCATACCCCTGCTGCAGAAGTCTTGTGTCATCGCCATTCGCTATTCAGTCATCCGCCGCCAATCTCAGCTCCGGCCCAGGCAAGGGGCGCCCAGAGGCTGACCGCTACAGACAGGGCTACATCTCCGTCCCACAGTGTCTGGTCCTGACAAGGTCCCCTCTGCCAGAGTAGGGTGCTGGGAGCAAGTATTACCCTTCAGTGTATACATGTCTACCCAGATCTGACACCCTAACTCTGGATGATCGGCTGGCCTGACCTGTGTCTGTCCACATCCAGCCCCACCAGGCTGTGTGATCATGTGTCCTTGTCCCTGTACCACCAGACCTGACTCAGTCTAGATCCAACTAGTTCCTATACAGCTGTGTCTGAGTCAGCCGGTTACCGAGCTGCAGGTGACTGTGGCTCCTAAGTTTGTTCTGTCAGGGCGTGAATAGTAGTGTCTGGCCTAGCCCAACTGTCACATCAGACTCCACAGACCGAAGTCGGTTCTGTCTGGCGTGAATGTCAACAGTGGACTCTGGTATGTCCGAGTCTGTGTCCATTTTGTTGGACATGGACGGCTGTGTTAGGCTGATACCTCCTCCACGCCATGGCAGCAAATAGCAAAGAATGTACTTTCTATTTTAACACACACACACATAACTGGCTAGATTCAGGAAATAAAAATACAAGACTACCAGTAAAATCCGGATTTCAGGTAAACAACACATCATTTTTTAGAATAAATATGTTCCAGATGGACACACCCGGAATGCAGCAAAACGCAGCCTGGGCACATGGCGCCGCGGGTGGAGCAAAGGGAGAGTGGTGTGAGCTGGGCGTGAGCAGAACTGACAAGCTCGTGGTGCTGAAAGACAGGCTTCGACTTGGCGGTTCTTATCCCAACTCTGCTAAGTGACCCTGGGCAAGTCCTTTGCCCTCTCTGGGTCTCAGTTTCCCCTCTGGCAGACTCATCATCATCATCAGGATTGGAACTTGAGAGCATCCAGTTCAAGAGTCTGGTGGTGTTTCATGCCATGGGCGCAAGGATTCAGGAGTCGGATGCAAAATGGGCTGAGGGCCCAATGCCAGGCAGACCCGGGGGCCACATGCAGGTTTGCCACCTGCTAGTTGTGGGAGCTTAGGCTAGCCATCCCACCTTTGTTTCTCAGCTCCCTCATCTCCAAAAGTGGGCATGACAGAGACAGTCTTTCAGGGTGGTGTTGAGGGTGAAATGCAGTAAGGCATGCCTGGCCCTTAGCCCAGGGTCCTTTCCTCTGGCAAACCCAAGGCACCCTCGCCACTCTGGGCCTCAAAGTGCTGGGCGGAAGGTGTCTGCTCTGGAGAACAGGGACACTGGGAAGAAGGGACTGCCAATGATGTTCTCTTCAGAGCCCGGTTTTTCTGGGTTCCAGAAATGTCCCAAGAATGGTTATCAGTCCATGTCCAGGCGAGAGGCTGCCAGCCTAAAGAAGAGACTCCAGGTTTCTCCCCGTCAGCCATGGGAGGCTTCTCACTATCACGCCTTCTTTCAGTCCACAAATAGTGGCTGCAGCCCCTACGTGATGGAGAGTCTCAGGCCCTTAGGACGCAACAATGCACAAGGCAGAAGCAGTCCCTTCCTTGCAACTCCATCGGACCTGAGTTCCTATCGTCAGTTAGTGATTACGCACAACTTATTTCCCAGATCCCAGCAAGTGCACCTGGGTAGTGAAAGGTCAAGGTTCAAATCATCAGGAATACAAAGTCACCACCCCTCACCCAAAATCCTTGGGACCAGATGTGTTGGAATTCAGAACTTTCCAGATTTTAGTGGGATGATACAATGCATGTGCTATAATTTTGTAAACCTCACCCACAAGGGGTGGCGCCCATAAGCAAGTATCAATGTTTCTGCAGTAAAATGAGTAGATATTCATGTTAGGTGGGATTTTAAAAGATTATTACTAGCCTCATGTTATTCCAGGGCAAGTTTTGTAGTGAGATAGAGAAACTGTCCATTTTTAAGGCTTTATGGCTGCGGGCCTCTGGGAAGGTGAATATGGCACGTGCAGTCTTCTAAAGCTTCCACTTTTCTTGCCCTCAGTGACCCGGAAGCAAAAGTCCTGGACTACCAGACACAGCAGCAGAAACTCTTTCCTCAGCTGGCCACAGCCTATGCTTTGCACTTCCAGGCGAAAAGCCTCTTGGATTTCTTCCATGGGTCCTACGGTGCCATTCTGGACAGAGACTTCAGCCTCCTGCCTGAGGTACCTGCTGTCCGCTGGTGGGCAGGAGCCAGGAGGGTGGCTGAAGCTGTTCTGCTCAGTCCCGCTCCCATGGGCCCCTCCCACTGTCCCTTTCCCCAGCCTTCCAACGCCCCGGGGCACCCAGGGGGAACTGCACCTCAACATAGAGATCCACCGCCATCTGGCCCCCAGGAAGCTACAAAGATGTTAGAGGAAATAATCACACACGGTATACAGAACACAAATGCACAAGCCCTGACACACCTCTGAAACCCAAAAAGCTCTGAAAACCAAGAGTTGTTTAGAAGTCATTTGGTGGCACGGTTTGACATGAACTGACCTGATTTATCCTGAGTGCAGCCGAAATATTAATGCGTGTGATCACTAAGTCTCCCCAGACTCCTCTTAGGGTTATTACATACAGTCAGCCTTAAGTATATGGCTCTACCTGTCTAAAAGTCAAAAAATTATTCTGATTCTAAAACACATCCAGCCCCAAGGGCTTCAGATAAAGGACTGTAGACTTGCATGCCCAATGAGGTTCGGTCTGTGCAGTCCCCGTGCTTTGTAAGCATCGCTTCATTAAACCTTAACCGATCAGCAGGCACCATTCATACCCAGTTTACAGATGGGGAAAGTGAAGAGCAAGGAGGTTAAGGGACACAAACTTCCCCCCAAGGACATGAAAGTCTGAAGACAGGAGGTTTTAAGAACCAAAAACTCAAGCCAGGCCAGCTGCCTGGCAGCCCCTCCTACAACCCAGGACGGTGGGGTGATGGTGGACTTCCATCCTCATATGCCAGCTCTCCAAAACCTCTGCCTGCCATCAGAGTCCGTAACTCCTGGGTGATGGCAAGCCCTGTCCAGGAAGCAGCCTTTCCAGGATACTGGAGGCACTGGCCTGGAGGGTTTTCCTTTGTTCTTATTGACCTTACAGCTACATGGCCTCATTGTGTGACCTTGGGTGAGTCATAAAGCTGCTCTGAATCTCAGCCTTCTCATTCGATAAGTTATGAGCCAAGGAAACAGTTTGTACCTCAGCATGCGGCAGGCATTCAATGAGTGATAAGCATGGCTGTTAACTGGAAGACCCCCTTATATCACCTGACCCCCCCCTCTGGTTCTTGCAGCTTCATGCACTGAGCTCAGGTATGAAGGCCATGGTATCAGACTTCTGCACCCTGGGGGCAGAAACGTGTCGCAGGGCCTGCGGTGGACACGGTTATTCACAGCTGAGTGGCCTGCCATCACTGGTCACCAGAGTGGCAGCCTCCTGTACTTACGAGGGTGAGAACACCGTGCTCTACTTGCAGATGGCCAGGTAAGGCTGAGGCTGGCCCAGGCCTCCTCTGCCTGGTCCCTGGGGGCTGGGCTTGGGTCGAAGTATCCAACTGATGTCCACAGAGGGAGCAGACTCTGGGGAGTGCTGTTTGGGGACCGTCCAACTCCCACAATGTGTCTCCCAACCACCCACTTCTCTCTCCACTTCATCCACACTCCCGGCTGTAGCTGCCAGCCAGGACCTGCCTGCTGGCCCCTGGACATCAGCATCAGCCTCCTCCCTGATGCTTCCACCCACTTCGGTCCTTTCTCCACAGGCAGCCAGAGGGATCATTTCAAAGCTTACAGAATATAACTTCTTTCCCTTGCTTCAAATTCTTCAATGGCTTCCCACTGTTCACAGGAAAATGCCAGCCCCCAAGGTCCTACAACCTAGCCCTGCCTCCCTCTCCATCCTGGTCTCGCAGCCTCCTGCCTCTGCTCGCTGTGCTAGCCACGCACTTCTGCTTCCCATCATGGGGCCTTCGCATTCCTTCCCTCCCCCTAAAACTCTCTGCCCCCAGTTTACTGGCTCCTTTTCCTCCTCCAGGTCTCAGCTAAAACAACACCTCCCTCAGAGTCCTCCCTAACCACTGCATCTCAAGCAGCACCACCCCCACCCTCCCTCAGTAAACACTGTCCTGTTTCCTTGGGGCAGTTATCACAGTCTGAAAGCGTCTCCTGGTGACGGGCAGCCCTTCTCCAGGCTTAGGGCGGGGCTGCATACAGGCAGGAAGGGATGGCTGAGTAGGCCTCCCCCCACAGGCAGCTTCTTCCCACCTCTCTGTCTGTGGGGTCTCTGGTCCCCTGGCTGACAAGGTCTTTTCAAGTTCACCTATTCTCAGGTGGCTAAACAGGGCAAGTACTTCCCCATGCAAGAAGGAAGGGTTTGCAGATGGCCAGGTAAGGCCATCTTAAATGTTATATAGCACTGGCAAATATGCTATATAACATTTCTTGGGATCTTTTTTAACATGTAATATGTATTGGTTTTTTGTCCAAATACAAAAAGCATAATTATCACATATTAAGACACTCCCTGCCCCATGCTGTGCCAGGCACTTTCAGGCGAGCATTATGTCCCCATCTAGAGATGGACACACATAGGTCTCAGTGGAGCTGCCAGGGAATCAAGGTTGTCCAAGCCCAGAGCCTAGAACCACTGGATTATCATACAGAAGCAGCCAAGAGTCGCCTGTAATCCTCCCACTCATGTTAGCACTCTTACATCTATCCTTTATTTAGCTAAGAAAAATTTAATTTCCACAGTCACTCTACAATTTATCACAAATCCCCAAACTGCAAGATCCTAACCAACAGAAAGGATTCTGTTTGCTCAGATATCAAAAGGGTTTAGGATCTGAGCGTCTGCCCAGCTCCATGACTCCAGCCCCAGTTTCCTTGTGAAACTCCAGTCTCCAGCCTCCAGCCTCCAGCCTCCAACCTTGGGGCAAACCTCCCTGAGAGCCTCACAGCATATGCTTGCTGGGTGCGGGGGACGCGGGGAGTGGTGCAGGGAGGTGCCTTTTTCGGAGTGAAAGGTAAGCATCAAGAGACACTGGACAAGAAACTGCGTGGCCCTGGTTCTGCCACAGGGGATAGGAATGCCTGCCTCTGAGACAGAAGGGTGCTGGGCTGTCTCAGCCCACCCTCACCTGCCTCAGCCCACCCTCACCTGCCTCCACCCCCACCCACTAGGTTTTTGGTGAAGAGCTACCTGCAGGCTCAGGCAGCCCCAGGCTCCACGTCGAAGAGGCCTCTCCCTCAGTCTGTTGCATACCTCACCGCACCTGACCTGGCCAGGTGCCCAGCCCAGAAGGCAGCTGACTTCCTTCACCCAGAACTGTATACCAGGGCATGGGCACATGTGGCAGTCAGGTGAGTCAGCTGAGAAATCAGCCATCCCACCTGGAGGTGGGCTCCTGGCCTTTGGTGTTGGGTGGGTATTCGCGGATACTCTTCCAAAATACCACCCCCTTCCCCAACCTCCTCAGTCCTCTCAGCCTGTGCCACCATGGGCAGAGAAAGAGGTCACCCCCTCTCGTCAGCCATGGACCACCACCCCTTCCCCGCCCTGATCAAGTTGTTAGAAGGTCATCACCTCTTTGGCCAGTGCAAGGAATTTTTTAAATTTTTAGGTTCTTACTGATTTGCAATACAAAGAATATACACATATGTAAATACCACAAATGTATCAGTATGTAAATACCAATAAATGAAGCAATACTCATATGTTTGAAATATCCCACAACCCAAAAATAGTTTTTAAAAAGATGACTACATCAAGGGATAGAATTAGTTTATTTCCAGGGTCTAGTAGGCTCCAGGGAACAAGGATAAGACCAAGGACTCATCCATTCTGTCATTCAACAAATACTGTCAGGCACCTACTGTGTGTCAGAAATGTCCAAACATACCAGGGGCTGGCCAGGCACAGGTACCATCACGAAAAGATGGTGATTTAACTACCTATAAGGGAAAACTTCTGAACCTATCCCCAACTAAAACACCAAAAACTCCCTGGAAATATATGTCCAGTATATAATAAGAGGCATTATATCCCAACCTGTGGTCCCAGAATGGTAGTGTTCTCAAGGTCACAAGAAACTTGGGACATTATTTATTCCATAAATATTTATTAAGTGACTACAATATACCAGGCACTGCTCTTGGCACTAAAGACATATCGATAAACCACTCTGATAAAAATCCCAGGCCTCATAGAGCTAACATTTTAGTTGGCAGAGGTGGGGAGGGCAAAATAAGGGTGTTCAGGGTAATTAAGGTAATTAAATGCCTTTATGTTGCTTTTTGCTTGGATCTCAATGTGACATCTGCTCACCTATTCCCTGAAAAAGTAGAATAAATATTGCTTAATAGACAGTTTGCTTTGCCTACAAATTCTAAGGATCATGAGTAGAAGGGCGGAGAACAGAAAATAAAAAAGTAAAGGTTAAGTAAATGGCAAATGACCAATTTAGTGGTGTGAAAGACAAGGATTAGTTTTCTTTTACTTTAAAGTCCCTTATGTAGAACTTGGAGCAGACAAGGTGACTGACAGGCCTCAGCCTTTATGGAAAAACCACTCTCCTTGCTCAGCCCGAGGAAGTCAGTCAACAGAATGGCCTGAAAATACTGGATGGAGTCTGCATCAGAAAGGGGGCGGGGTGGGGGACGTGCCCAACCTAAAGCCCTGAGGCTCTACAGCTCAGAGGTTATAAACTCCCATTTCTTACTAGCTTTGAGACCCTGGACCAGTGAATTAACCTCTGCTGGGGTGCAGTTTTCCCCACTGTAACTGGGAATGCCTGCCCTGAAAAGAGTTAAAGAGATAACATATATCAAGCATTTAGCTTTGTAACACATACATGGTTAATAAATGGGAATTATTTCTACTTCTGAGGAACCAAACACCATCAGTCTCTTTCCCACTCAGTCAAGACGCCGGACTTTTTTTCTTTGGTCTTCAGGCTCATAAAGGATTCAGTGCACCGCTTACAGGCTCTGCAGCAAGCCGGGGCCGACAGGCACGAGGCATGGAATGGGACCACAGTCATACACCTTCAGGCTGCTAAGGTGAGCTGCCCACCAGCTAAAGCTGAAAGGGACCATCCCCCCCCCCCCCCCACAGGCTACTCTGCTGGGAAAATCTGAGCTCTACCTTTATTCTCCAGCCCTGCTCAGCCACTGCCCTCATTTCACTTCCAAGACTTTAGTCCAAGGTATTTTAATTAAAGGATTTAACTCCAAAGCAATCTTGCTGGCAGCTCTTAGGGCAAAACATAATGAGGCAGTGTTATTGGATTTGCTTCAGGTTGTTCAAATATTTCCTCCCAGGTAGAAAAGCAGGTCAAGTCTCCTTGTTAGTCCCACAGGCAATTGTTAGAAGTCTCATGCAATTCCCACTATGTTTTGTGTGTGTGCATAATTCACAGTCCGTCAGCAAATATTTGAGCACACACTGAACACTAGGCATGGGGCTGGGTCCTAGGGGCTCAACCGTGCCCCACGGCGGCAGCAATCTAGGGTGCGCTGTGGTGGGCAAATACAGGCTGACACAAGACCCAGGGCAGGCGCACCTGCCCATCCCGGGGAGTCAGAAAGGCTCCCCAGAAGGGGCATATAGGCCAAGTCTTCAAGGATGAGCTGAAATCAGCCAGGTAAAGGGGAGAGGCTGTGGCTTTGGAGAGGAAGGTCTCTGGGCAAAGGGAACAGCAGGTGCAAAAGGAGGCAAGAAAAGATGTGGTGCTCAGGAGCAATGGAAATTCTCCCAAGGAGGGGCTAAAGAAAGAAGACTGCAATGAGGAGAGGAAGGAAGGAGGGATGAGGAACGACAGGTAAGGTCTGGGACCTTCTGCACCAATTGTGAAAAGTTTGGGTTTTGTTTTAATGGCGACGGGAAGCCTTTGTGGAGTTTGTATGGGAGAGGGGAGTGAACCGATAAGATCCTTTCTAGAAGGATCACTCAGGTTGCAGGGGAGGAATGGACTGAAGGCTAGAGGTCAGTTAGAAGCAGATAGTAGCAGTCTGGGTGAGGGCCGAGTGTGGTCCTGACCATGAACTTGTCAAAGGACATGGAGAGAAGTGGGTAGATGCAGAGATATTAAGGGGATAAAAGAAAACAAAAATGACTCCTGAGCTGCAGCTTAAGCAGCTGGAAAATCAAGGGGATCATTTCAATCACCAGGCATCAGGCCCCCAAAACGGCAGCCTTAAAACAGGAGAGCTCTGAAGGAGTTTGCAGCAGCAATCATGAAGCAGGGCTGGTCAGGCAGGCTGGGCATAAGCGCCACCTGGTGCCCGCCAAGTCCATCACATTGGTAGGTGCAGGTATTAGCTCTGTCAGCCCTGGTTCTGCTCAGTCCACTGAAGGGGAACTCCCTGCTGTGCTAATGTCCTATCAACACAAAAGGGAGGGAGAGCCAAGACTGCGCTGTCACCAGATTACCAAAAAAGGAGCCACAGATGCCCATCATTCATCCGCATTCCAAACCTATGTCCTGCCTTCAAATGGACCAGACACTATTTTGCCAGGGTTACCTCGCTGAATACACCCAACCCTGGGAGGGAGAGTGGCATAATTTCTGTTTTAATGATGAGGACATAGAACTCAGGAAAGCTAGTCCCAGAGGTAGGAAACAGCTGAGTTAAGGTGTTTTCCTTTCCTTTCCCCCCAGGGATGCAAGCCATGCCCTCGGGGAACCACTGTGCTTTAGTGAGGGAGGGGAGCCGCACACTCTGGGGGAGCAAAGACCAAGTCCCTGGGCTTCCTGGGCAGGCGATGCCCAAGGTCTCCAAAGTCATAATGGACAGGGAAATCTACACTTTCTGGACTTTGTGCTTTGGGGGGGCCGTGTACTCTACAGAAACCTCAAGTACCCAACTGGGTCCCATCGAGAAACTATAAATGTATAGGTAAAGAGGGATGGCAACACAAGAAGGACGGGGGACAGAGGCAGGGGGGTGGACAAGAATGAGCAGAGCAAGCCCTGGCCTAAGGTCTGGAGCCATGTGACCTCAGACTGTCCTTCCCTCTCTGGGCTTTCACTCTCCTGTCTGTATAGCAAAGGGACATGGAGGAGCCCTTTTAAGCCCTGACGGGCTGTGATCCCATAATCTCAGTCCCTGCCTAGGAGAGATGTTAGTCCCTAGGAGCCCTGGAGCAAACGCGGCACTCATTATAATCCAGCCTGTTTCTGGTGGCTTTGGCAACACAGTGCAACAGTTGAGACTGCAGACTACACAGCTATAAAGTACGGCATAGGAAATGCAGTCAGTAATATTGTCATACCAACGCGTGGTCTCCAATGGGAACTAGACTTACTGGGGTGACCATTTCATAAGGTATATAAATGTGTGATCACTATGTTGTATACCTGAAACTAATATAATATTGTAGGTCAACTGTAATTGGAAAATTAATTAATTTTTTAAATAAAAGGGTACAGGCTCTTAACTGGGAGGTGACTGCCCTGGTTTGGATCTCATTGCTACCACTTACCAGCCATGTGACCTTGGGCAAGGGACATATCTCTATACTTCCGTCTCCTCATTTGCATAATGGAGCTAATAATTGTACCTACCCTGTAAAAGTATTATGAAGATTAAATGTTAATGCATATAAAAATTTAGAGAGGTACCTGGTATATAATTACTATATATCCACCCCACCCCCAGATTAGGCAAGAGGTAAGATTTAAATCAATACACACCAAAGTAAACAAAGTTCATAGTGCGCAAGGTTTAACTCAGCCTTTCACTGAAGTACAGAGGCCACCTCCTCTCTCTGGCCCGCATCCTCTTTCCAAGGGAGAGGCCTGGGCCCTCAAGTGGCTCTTCATCCATCCATTCCTCAGCCGGAAGCCCTGAGAATTTAAGGATGTAGCACTCAGGTTAGAACGGGAAACAGCCTAGGTGGAAAAAGTGAGTCTCCAGTTTTGCGAAGCTGGATCCAGTCTTGCGAAGCTGGATCCAGTCTTGCCAAACTGGATCCAGTCTGAGCACCAGAGGCTGTTGGGCCCAGCAGGGCAGTGACAGCAGAGCACAACTGCTCCTCTTCCACATTCAAATGTTGCAAACCCAGCATGGCTGTGAACACAGGCCGAGGTGGCAAACTGGCATTGTTAGCACCTACCTGAAGCCTCTCTGGAAAAGCCAGGTTCTTTCCAAGTAAAAAACCTGATCAGATCTCTGGCTGTTAAAGATTGGTGGCTGCCTGACCCCCACAGAGTAAAACCCAACCTGTCATTCACAGGCCTTCATTACCCGGGTGCCTCTCATCATATTACACCCCAGTGCTTGTCTCGTTAAATTGCTTGCAGCCTCCTGGAAGGACTGCCCTTTGCACATGAAGTTCCCTCAGCCGAAAATGACCCATTCCTTGCCCCCTTGGGTAAACACCTTTGAACCGTCATGACACCATTAAACCTGCTACTAAAAGTCACTACTAGCAGCATGCGCTTGTTAGAATGTATGCATTCTGCATCCTGGAATTGGCATTTTGACAAGACCCTCAGGTAATCCATAGGCACATAAACATTTGAGACCTGTTTTACATGCTCTCCTTTCTGCTCTTAACCCATGGAACTCTTACGTCCTACGATTTGTCTTGGCAGAGCAGGGCAGGGGCACCAACCGATCAGAAAGGATTTCAGGCTTAAGGGAAGCAGAGTCCTGAGAGCCTCTTGCTGGGTCAGGCTTTAGTTGCTGGGGTTGTGGGGAGGAGGGGGTCCCAGGGAAGGAGGCTGGCTGGCCAAGGGGGCTCTCACCTGGCTGAGATCAGTGGTCACCTTCCAACTGGTTATTTTAATTACTAACAGAGCCAGACTGTTGCATATGAGCTAAATAACAGCACGGCTGTCTCAAGGAGTTTACTCTCTAGCTGGGATCAATTTCATGTACATCTAAAACCCTTCCTTTCTTACCCAAGGCACACGCACACATGCACATGTGCGCCCCCCACCACTGTCCACGTTGACCATGGCAGACAATAAGTAGCTGCCTTCTTCAGAAAAGTGGTGCCGTCCTCCACTATCCCCGGGCCAGCCTCCAATTCTCCTGTATTCTTTCTGCTTTCAAACCTACTTGAAATTGCCCACAGCAAAATGAGAAAACTAAAGTCCAAGCCCCAGAGCCCATCAGCCCCCAACATGCACACGTGCACTGCACACACTGTCAAAAGGGTTCAGTAAGATCCGCAGTGAGCTAGGAGAAAAGATAGTTGCTCGTCAGCCTTCTAGGAAACACATGGCCACACAGGCTCATTCCAGCAGTCACGCCAAGTTCCAGGATGACTTCTGGAGTCAGAAACCAGAACTTGAGGGGCTAATGCATCTTTGTATTTTTGTAGGCACACTGCTACTATGTCACTGTGAAGAGTTTTACGGAAGCTCTGGAGAAACTAGACAATGAGCCAGCCATTCAGCGGGCACTCAGACGCCTCTGCGATCTCTTTGCTTTGCATGGCATCCTGTCTAACGCGGGCGACTTTCTCCATGACGGCTTCCTGTCTGGGGCCCAAGTAGACGCGGTGAGAACAGCCTACCTGGACACGCTTCTCCTCATCCGGTGAGTGGCTGGTCCTCAAACCGTGGCAGTCTTTCAGAAACAACCCTAGACCCTTTGTTCACCTCAAACTCCAAAACTTTCAGCTCCTGAATTTTGCTAAATGGGGTCTGGCAAAAGCAGCAACAGCCCTGCAGGGGTTTACACCCAACCATTATTACACCAATACAAAGCATTACAGATTAAATTTTTTTAAAATGGAAAAAAAACCCAGAAATAAAAATGCCTAAGAATGAATTATCTAGCTACCTCAAATGAATCTTCTTGAATACTGTCAAGAAATAGGAATAGTATCTAAGGAATATGAATAAAATGAAGTCTACTACATATGAATAATATGTATTAATAATAATGAGTCCTAATCATAGCTAATATTTAAGGAGTACTTAGGTATGCCAGGCACTATGCCAAAAGCTTTCACATACATCACCTCGTTGAATCCTAACAGCCTTTTGGAGTGAATACTATTAATCTCCCCGTTTTACTGGGGAGGAAATCCGGGCTTAGTAGCTAAGTACTTTGCCCAAGGTCACACAATTAGCCGGAGGAGGAGCCAGGTACAATCTGGGGCCTGTCCGACCCCAGAGCATGCGCTCTTAAGCCGTATGTTACGGTTAAGGTTGGGCTATTGTCTGTTTCAAATTTATCCTTGTCTTTGTTCAATGTGCTTAAGCAAACTCTTACTAAGTTGACTAAACTTACTTTAATCCTCCCTTAGCTTCAAGATAAAAGTTTTTTTAAAACCTAGTAATTCATATGCTGATTTGTAAAATAATAACACGAATAGCTTTTAAATGAAACATTAACGCAGTGCAGTTTATGGTCATGACATACTAATGCAGTGACTTAAAATCATATCAAAACCAAAGCCCCAACCTAACTAGGGAACGAGAAGAAATAGAAATTAAAATAAACAGAAATTAAACAATAGAAATTAGTCACCATTGTCCATAACATGAAACATGGGATAACTTAAGAACACACACTTTTTTGAGAAAATATTATGCCTGTTGTATTGAGTGGGGCAGGGGATAACACACGTGTGTGTGACTTTTCCCCCTAGAACCTCCACGAGTTCACGTAGTCATTAAAACTAAGAAAAATTGTTTTAAAGATTTTTGAAATTTAAAAAGTAATAATATACTTGATGGGAGGTTAAAAGAAAAAACTAGACCAAATTATTTTATTCCTAACAGTATGCAACATGTCACACACCATTTATGACTCCATACAAACCCCTCACGGAGAACTGGTGGTTGGTAAATGTTCAATTAAACCATCAAAAAATATATTTGATACAATTATGCCCCAGGTATTAAACTTTTCCTAATATAATGGAGAATCCAGTGGTAGAAACCATTAATAGTATAATTGAGTATTACACCATTTAAGCCCAGGTGTATCTAACTTTCAGAAAACTAGGTATTTAAAAGCACATGAAGACAATACTGTTCTAGCCCTGCCTGGCACTGATGATGAGACACAAAGGGAAGATCACCTCTACCGCTCGGAAGCATGATTTTTATCTGCAACAGCACTTTTAAGTGCTTGACTGGGCTCTGGAAACTTACAATTCAAGACAAGGCAGACAGTCCTGATGCAAACCATTTATGCAGGCATCAAACCCACAAATCGATTTACTCACATTATGGTACCTAAGTAACCTTCCTACTCCTACAGGGTAATTAATTCGGTATGTAACAGACTCCATGCTTTCCACAGTTCCGTGTCACAATTCCCTGCCTTGATTATTCAGTGTCACCCTCAGATTCCTGAGGTGACAAATGAAGGATGGTACACTATTCTAAGTGATACTAAGAATCAGCTTTCTGTGTAATGGTAATTAACTGACCCAAATAGTTTTTAGTTGTTTAAGGGGTCATAAAATCTCAGTGGGAGGACCTCCAGGTAAAGGTAGCAGACGGAACATGTGCATTCACTCTGTGCCCTGCTGAAACCTCACTAAGACATCATCAAATGAGTTAAGATTTTTACAAATGCATAAACCCGCAAAGAGAAAGAGAACAGGGAAAGAAACATGAAACTTGGAAGGAGATGAGCCGTGACTTAGCAGACCTGAGAAAAGCGACTCATTCCCCAGCAGTGGGAACAGCAACCAAGTTACACCAAAGAAGCCTGAGAACTAGCAGAACGGTGCCCCTCTGGCAATGCGGGTAAAGGTGACTGATAGGATGGTTTGAAAGTCTACATCAGAAAGAGCTGAGTCCCCAGTTCCCCTCCTCTGTGAATAGGTTTAAGGCTTTCCTTGACCCTGCACTGACAGACAGGTAAACAGAGGAAACATCAGGCACAGCTGAGGATGCGGCTACACCACAGAAAACAGGGGCTTCAGTAAATGTTTATAGGCCCAATGCTGGTGACCCCCTCCCCCAGACCTCCTTTCCCACGGTTCCCAGAAAACTGGCTGCCAGGCTAGTTCCGTGCACGATCCTTCTCTGGAGAATCTGACCAGTCCAAAGGAGAGACAGCTAAAGACACTGATGCCAGGGTCCCCCAGTGTCTACCCAATTGACCCCCTAGTCCCCCCACACTGACAAGCCCACCCAGACATCTAATCAGCTAGTCAACACCCCACTCTTAGCTATGCTTGGACATCTGAGGAAAGCCCCTGGCTGAAAGAGACCAAAGCAAGAATGAGGCAACTTGAGGCACAAGAGAATCTTCAGGTAGAAATAACTTTTTTTAAAAGATCAGTAGTATCTTCAAACAGGAAGATATCTTATAAAATAAGAATTTTATTTCTTAAAAAGTAATGGAGAAAAAGAAGAGCTCTATGAAATTAAAAAATGAAAGTGGAATGAAAAACTCAACTGAAAGATTGAAAGATAAAATTGCAGAAATCTCAAAAGAAAGCAAAAAGACAAAAATAGGTGAGAAAAAATAAAAATAAAAATAAAAATACTGAGAGAACCGATCCAAACTGTCCATCGTCTGAAAAACACGTACAGAGAGAGAAGACAGAGAAAACAGAAGGGAGCAGATCATTAATAAAATAATTCAAGAAAACAGTCCTCAAATGAGAGATATCAGTTTCAGATTGAAAAGGGCAGAAATGCTCACAGCCTAGTAGAAGGGACACAGACATAAAATGTAAGTCAAACATACAGTGTCAAATATATCAAAATAGTGATAAATGATAGGAAGACAAGGATAGCAGGAAAAAGAGACCAGGAATGCTGAGGGTGAGAAGGGAGGTGACAGTAATTTAACTGGTCAAAGCAGGCCACCAAGGGAGGGCGACATTTAAGAAATGATCTGAAGGGGGGCAAGTGAGAGGAGCCACGTGGCTGGCTGGGAAAAGGGCATTCCAAGCAAAGAGTAAGTACAAATGTCAGAGGCCAGAGTGTCCTTGGCACGTCCATCCAGAGAACAGAGAAGAGGCCACAGAGGCTGGAAGGGCGTGACTGAGGTGGAGAATGAGAACAGAGGTCAGAAAGTTAAGGGTGTACTGAGAGCGGCGAGGGAGGGAGTGTGGATCATTGCAAAGACTTAAGATTTTAGCTTATACTTTGTGTGAGAACAGGAGGGTTTTGAGCCTAGGACAGGCACAGTCTTAAGTAATCTGACGTATATTTCTAAAGGCTCACTCCAGGTGCCACATTAAGAATTGACTGGGGAGAGGAGACAAGAGGAAAAAGCAGGGAGACCAATTAGGAGGCTGCTGCAATAATGGAAGAAAGGGATCACTGTAGACTGGACTAGGGTAATAGCACTGGAGGTGGTGGGAGGTTGTTAAAGTTGGGGAATATTTTGAGGATAAAACAGCATTTGTTGACAGATTAAATATGGGATGTAACAGACAGAAAGGAGTTCGGGGTTTTGGCCAGGACAGAGTTGCCATTAACTATAAACAGGGAAGACTACAGGAGGGCCAAGTTTGGGCAGGTTGGACGGGAGAAGGTCTAGATCAGGAGTTTGGTTTTGAAACATTAAGTTTAAAGGGCCTGCTGGAAATCAAGTAAGATGTTAGTAAGCAGGGGAGACAGGGGAGATAAATTTGGAAGTCACTGGCATATGGCTGGTATTTAAAGCCATGAGAAGATGTCACAAGGAGTGAGTGTACGAAGAGAAGTCCAACTACTGAGTCTTGGGCCCCTTCAAAGACGATGATAGGGCGACCCTGACAAGAGGTATTCAGTGGAGTGGTGGGAGTAAAAACCTGAATGGATCTAGTTCAAGAGAAGAAGCAAAAAGAAGTGGAAATAGCAAGCGTAAGCGACACTTTCAAGGAGAATCATAAAGGGGGGCCAAGGTATGGGGTAGATGATGGAGACAGAGTCAAAGTTTACTTTCAGGATGGGGGAAATGATAGGATGTTTGTATCCTGATGGAAATGAGCCAGTAGGGAGGGGAATTTTGGTGCTGTATGGAAAAGGCAGAATTTCTGGAACATTGTTCTCTAGTAAACAAGGAAGGAGTGGCCTGAGGTTGGACCCTGGGTAGTTGACCTGTACTAAAAAGAGAAAAAGTACTGTATGTATAAATGAATGGGTGGGAACTTGTGGAAATGTCCTTACCACTTCTATTTTATCAGTGGAATAGGAAGCAAAGTCATTTAGGCAAGAGGTGGGGAGGCGGGGAGTGTAGGCTGAGGAAAAGTGTGAAATAATCATCTAAGAATAAAAGAGTAAATTAATTAGGGCAATGTAATAGGGTTGCTGGACGACCATAAGGGCCCGCTTGGGCGTTGATTATCCCCGTCAGTACTGGTTTTTCCAGCCATAGCTGCCAAGGTGGTGGCACAAAGTCGGCAGAAAATTAAAGATAACAAGGGATGGGGTTTTGTCAAACAAGTGTGACAAAGCGAGGAAAGTTACTGACTATATTTTTGAGGGAGTGAACATGCGAACCATGGAATTTCAGCTGGATAAGGAGGAAAGTGAGACCACGAGGGGAGTGAGGGACAGTGTATAGGTGGTAGGTGCCAGAAGGGCCAACAAATGATATACAGCTCTACATGAAATCACCTCACAATGATGATAAAGGGTCATCCAGGGCGGATTAAAATAGGTACGGTCTCCCAGTCACCGAAGTGCTTTGTGAAACGAGAGTTAGGGAAGAGTGTAAGCAGATAATCGCATTATTTATTATGTTTTACGTCCTATGCTAAAAAAGGAAGGAAAGAATGTGACATTAAAAAAATATATATTTCATTCAGTAGGTTGAAAGAAAGCACATTTTGTTGCCTGAAAGGAAAAAAAAAGAATACAGAAGTCAGAATACTAGAGGGAGTAAGCCAGAAAAACAGCGGTCGGGGAAAGAGGCGCGCTGGGGTTTTTCGAGAGGCTGTAGACATCGGTGATGAGTCCTAGTGTACGATCTTGGCAAAGAGCGGAAACGGGGCTGCAGAACAAGGTCAATGGAGCAGCAGATGCGAGGAAGTGAGAAGCTAGGTTTTAGCGGCACAGCCACACAGACAGTGAAATCGCTGAGAATTAATGTGCTGGAGAGAGAACGGTGGGCCTGACGGCAGGTCACTGTAACAGCAGAGATGCGGTGGGGACCTGGCTCAGCTGTGAACAGGATACATAAAGTCGTAATAATATGTAGGATGTGCCGTCATAACAACGTAAGCTCTGAATATCAGTCTGGCCAAAGTCGGGAGGGAGGAAGGTGCAGGGGAGGAAGCATAGGTTGGGGCGGGGCGATGACAGGTAGGGGTGAGAAGGGTGCTAAAAATAAATCCTCATCTTTTGTAATGGAGAGTCAACATATAATATCTAAAAGTGAACAAACAAGAAACAGAAATACAAACAAGGTATTTAGAGACATTCATGTGAAAACCAAAAATATCAGTTAAAAGACTAAAACTGACTGCCTCTGGGTAGCGATAGGGGTGTTCGGAGAAGGACGTGAGACAAGGATATGCTGATTTTAAATAACAACCTTTAAAGAACTACTTGATTCTTTATGCTGTGAGTATAACTGATCAAAAATAAAAACTTGAAAAAAAATGAAAACTGAGTAAAATTCAAGAGTAAATAATGATGCAACCTCTACTTAGGCATTATTATTCACCATCCCAGATTAATGAGACTCCTAAGAGCAGTCTAAAATACTCACAAACTCTTGTTTTTTCTCTCAGGAAGGATGCCATCTCGTTAACTGATGCTTTCGACTTCACGGATCAGTGTTTAAATTCGGCACTTGGCTGTTACGATGGAAATGTCTATGAACGTCTGCTCCATTGGGTTAAGAAGTCACCAACCAATACTCAGGTAGTTGAGTAGAACACATTATAAATTATGTAAGAGAGCAGAGAACAAGCAGTGACTACACCTCCCGTGTTTTCCCATTTTAATTGATTCCTACTAGGTTAGAAATTGCTTGGCATAGCATGTCTGCTTAAACTATTTTGAGAATACATCAAAGGAACCAGGAGGGGGATGTGGCCTGGCAGGGCCTCTGAGTCTGGGCTGGAATCAGCAAAGTGCACTGCTCAGAATTTGATAAAGGGAATTAGGAGGAAGACCCAAGCTTTAAATCATGGCTTGACACACCCAAGGACCTACGCACATAATGGCAAAATGGCTTTTAAGTAACAAAAATAAGATAAATCATACCTCACCTTATTTTCTGCCTCTTAACTCTCAGTTTTGTGTCGATAAATGTGGCATTCAGAGGTGATAGGAAGCCTAGACAGACGGGGGTTGGGGTCTCTCAGGCCTGCACTTCAAGGAACACAATCCCAGGAACACAGAAAGCTGCCACACTGATGTCAGTAGTCCAGGGAAGCCATACCAATAACAATTACAAGCATTATGGAGCAAAGATGCCCAGTGGCCCCAGAGAATATCAGAACTCAAAGTCATTAACAGAAGAAGGAGGGACTCATAAAATCCTGACAGTCCAGGGCCAGGGTCCTAGACTCCACTCTGAGCCTCACTGGGAAAAGTTATGAATGCCAATGAGTACACTAACTGGAGTTAAGAAATAAACCCTGTATTTTGAATTTGAGGGATTAATGTTTAATAGCAGATTTGATACAGGTTTGATAAAAATAAAGATAGTCTATAGGTACACAACAGATTATTTTAAGTTCTGTCATGCAAATGTTACTCAGATGGTGAAGCTTACTCTCTTACCTCTTAGGTCAAATCTCAGAAAAGGTGTCATAACACCTCATCGAATTGGCAACTCTCAGGCTTTCATTCACACTTACCATAGTGTTAGACTTGCTCTTAACATTTTGCATTCTGTCATACCTCAGAGCTTAATTTAACAGGATCATCTAAAGTTACAGCACAACTGGTTACCCCTAAGATGGTCCTCAGATTGAAGGCCAATCCATTTTGGTCATTCTCTGACTCTTAGGAAGGCATCCTTTTAACTACAAGGAAATAGAAACAACTTACAAAAAAAGGCATGACACATTTACTGCTTACTACAGTTAAGCCAACACTAGTTGTCTTACTTTTTCTAATGCTTAATCTCTTTACTTTCTAATATTTAAACCCTGGCATAAAACTACAGCTGTCCTCCCACTCCAGAATAGCTCTGTGGTCTGAAGATAAATGTATGTCCTTTGGTGCCCCAGAGAAAAACCTACCTTGCTGTGACAGCTGTCAGGAAATGCAGACACAACCTGGCTCAAACCTGTTTCACTAGCTACACAAGGAAAACACGCCAGTTCTCCTGACTCATCTTCACTAAGGCGCACGGGACTTTCTTGTTCTTTTACCGTTTCTAATATTTATTTTAAAAGACTTTGATCTGGACACTATGAGGACGAGCTTATCTAAACGAGGGGCATGACTGACCCACAGCATCAACAGATGTGGTACAATGCTGATGCACTTCATCCTGTTTACTTTCCCCTTTTCTTTGTCGCCTGCCACTTCACTGTGAACAAGGATGGAGTCTTCATTTTCCTAACTCCAGGATCTATCACAGAGTAGACACTTTACATTTATGGAATAAACAAACATGGTTTTAGGACCTACACAGTGATGCAAAGGAACCTGGTACAAACACAATGCTACGGACCTTGCCATCCTAGCTTCCATTACCTTGCTAAAAAGGTGACAGGTACAGCAATCAAGACATTATGTTGGAAAGTAATGGGGAGCCCTGAGTGGTGTGGCTCAGTGGGTTGGGTGTTGTCCTGCAAACCAAAAGCTCGCTGGTTCAATTTCTGTTCAGGGCACATGCCTTGGGTGTGTGTTTGGTCCCCAGTCGGGACACAGGCAAGAGGCAAGTGATCGATGTTTCTCACACAGAGGTTCCTCTCCCTCTCTCTCCCACTTCCCGATCTCTCTAAAAAGCAAATCAACACATTTTTTTTAAAATAAAGAAAATAGGGAGAACCTATTGTGACACAGAATATTACTTACCTGATTCTACCTTTTCATTCCTCGGTTTATGGTTAATGTTCAATTTCAAAGAACCTCAAAGAGTCGAACTCTTTATTTGTATTAAATTCCAAAAGCAAATGATAACTGTGTTTTTTAATTGGCCACCTGCATCCACAATTTAAAATCTGCCTAAGAAAACGAAGGATGCCCTTTGGAAAAAATGTTCCTCCATATGTTCACATAAAGTGAAATTTTAAACTAATTTTTAAAATTAAGAATCTTATGTAATGTTAATTTGGAAACTCAAAACTTAATTTGAAATTAAAAGTTATTATTTCTGGCAGAAATATTCTGTCTTAATAATGCACTTTTTCTATAAACAGGGGAACCCTGCCTATGAGAAATATCTACGACCACTATTACAAAGCTGGAGATCCAAGCTATGAAATAACCAGCGGCATTCAAGAAGCACCACTACGTGAGGATGGCAGTGTGGCATAGTAAAATTTTAAAGTACACATATATCTGTTTTAAAGAGTCATTATCTTCTAGAGAGTCTGAAATGAGTGAAATATCTGTGATTTACTTCAAAATAACCCATGAGAGAAAAATGGGTGCGTGAATAGTTGTCAATGTTAGTCAATGAGTACATGGTGTTTAAACTATCCTCTGTTCTAAATACACTTGAAATTCCCCACAATAAAACACAGTAGCACTATCCAACTGTAGCATATAGTTTGTTAAATGTCAGGGTTTTGTTTTAGATCTTGCAAAAGCCAATAAACTCATTAGTTATCATTTGTGTCTATAGTACACATTTGTCCAAGGGTTTAAAAGGACACACGCATGCACACACAATCCTTCTCCAAAAGTGCCTATACTTGGTGTAATCTAAGTAAAATGTACAGCTCTAAGACTGCAATTAAGTATCAATATTTTAAAAATCAACTCTTTCACAGAAAAGTAAAATTCATAAAAAATCACCTCAAATTACCCAAATATACTCAAGCTACATTTTTCACATCATTTTCAGTAGCCTCGGCATATAATACACTCAAAATTAAATGCCACCAGACAAATTAAGTTATAAAAATATCTTAGCTGGCTATTTTTCCTAATTTACTCCTATAAATAATCATTTAGTTGTTAATAATTAATAAATCTGGGAAAATTTACCAAAAGCAAGCATCTCCAGTAAACTGGACAAGGGAGAGACCTCGTAAGTTTTAACTTTTAAAACCTTGGAAGGGCAAATATTATTCTCATTTCCGTATCGGTTTTCAAACCAAATAATTTTATCTCATGTTCATCTCAGCTAACTTAACAACACATAAGTGGCTCGGTTGGCTTTTTTCTTAGGTAACCACTAATCAATTTGAAGTAGGAGGCAATTTTCTAAAAATATAACCTCATACTAGTACATTTACTGAAACTACAGCAACCTGCCAATAACATTAAGGAATTTTAGTGTGAAGATGGTGAAAATGGGGTAATTATAGGTTTCTGAATGGTAGTCATTTGTCAAATCCTAAAATAAATTTTCTAGAGACAGGCAAAAACGGATAAAGGTACTTTCATCCTCCTTTCAGAGGCAGAATCTCAGAGTCTCCAAGGAAAAAAGGAGTGACCCGCCCTAGGGCATACAGCCTTAGAACTTTTCTCCCATAGAACAGGGAAGACACAGCGAGACTTCCATTTAGAAGGTGTTCTAGCAAACTAGAAGTCTCACTATAGTTAACATAATCCTCCCTGTGAGTAACTGCCAGAAATAGAATCAAATGAACTATGCAGACTACAGTGAAACAAATGAACACCTATAGCCAACTGTTCCAGATCCTTCATTCACTGCAGTTTATTTCTTCTCCTCAGAAATAAACTTAACTTTAATAATAAAATACACTTGTGGGTCAGCATAATGTAAGAGAATAAGGTAGCTGAAGTCAGTGTGTCCCCATACTCAACACAAAGCTAAGATAAGGGCCACATTCAGATCTACGACAAATGGTCGCTTACTGAAGAAAAGCCTTTAATCCTCAACATAAATCCCATTTGACAAAATTTGTCAAAGTGTATGTTCATTGTTCAAATTGTATTCTTTTAGACAAAATTAGTAATCTCATCTATTCCTGCTTTAATAACACAGTAGAGTTCTGTAAACTGCATCCTAAGGTTCCACCGAGACCTCTTGAATCAAATACCAGTGTGCCTTGGTAGCGTATATTGGTACATAAAACAAACAATGGATACTTTAGATAAGGAATATGATTTTGCCCTTAAGTCACAACAGTCAACAAATACAGACCTAATTTTTCTATTTCATTTTTTATTAGGTTTTTTTTTCCTGGTAGACAGTACACTTGGGAATTAATACTGCACCAGGCATAAGAAGTAAGACTTCTACCACAGGAACATTTTGTATTCAGAATCCAATATAAATATTTCTAGTCAGACATTTCCATGGCTACAGATATTTGGTTGCTTGATTTATATGCATAGAAAGAAACAGTTGTCATAACTGTAAAAAGCAGTACTTAACAAGTACTTTTAAATGATTGGAACAGTTTTCCTTTAATATTACAATACGGCTTATTGGTCTGGAAACTAGGTCACCCTACATGATGTTTTGATTTTTGTCAAAAGCATCATGAGTACTCTGTTTATTCTTTCATTCCTGCATTTTTTAGCCTTCTAGTTGAGTTAGGGACCATTTAATCAGAAATCATTTTAGCACTGTAATAAAAAAAAGCTCTGTTAAGGGTAGATTATATACCATAATAATTTTCAGACTTCTTTTTATAAAAAAGGTATCTGGAGGCTCTGAACAGGCACATGCATACTCAGGGCAAAGGGAACAAAACATAGAGGATTCTGCTAACGCACAAAACTGCCTTCTGGTCCTCAATGCCTGTAAATAAATACAAAAAAGGTTGTTTTAAAAATCCCACACTGTGATTTAAAAAAAAAAAAAATCAGTCTCTTCCATCTACTGGTGAGCCGGTTTCCAGGAACTTCTCCTAGGGTTGGAGATCAATCATCTGTCTTCCGGGCCAACCTACAGAAAGTCCAGTTGTGCTCCACTGTGTTCTCATTGGCCCGCTCACTCATGTGATGCACTCGGGTATTGCGGATCGTGAAGCCTTGTTTTGTGATATATTCCATCAGGTGGACCCGCAGAGAAACTTCCTGGTGATAATCACAGGGTCCAAAAGTGAAGGAAACCTGGCAGTCTCTGGTGTCCATCATGTGCTTATTCCACTTTGTAAAATAGTTTGAGATACCTTCTAGTAAGGAATGGACCTTGGTAGTGATGGTTAATTGGGTTATGATGACAGCTACTGGATTGGAGTACTTAGAAAGCTTCCGAGTACTAGATAATTCCACAACTTCTTCAAAAGTATCCACAGGATACAAAGGTTTAGGGTCATTGAGACACTGAATCAGGGGCTCGATTTGATAAAAATCTGCTTCTTTCCGAAGCAGATCAAATTCCTTAAAATCCAGAGGTAAGGTCAACTCTGAAGTTCTTAAGAAGTTGAGCACATATCTGAAAAGAGGTCCATCTCGATCAATGAAGTAATTGCCTTGAGGGTCTCGAGCTGTGGGGAAGTCCCCCCCAAACATGGCTCCAAGCATAGAATCCGGGTATCGCGTCAACGTGGTGAGAGACGTTGTGTACAAGTGTCCACCTACATTTAACGTGACTGGGTCAGTCATCTGAAATTTTTAAAAAAATGATTAGTCACCTAAAAGTTTTAAAATCTTAACTTTGACAAATTAAGAAAAAAGATAACAAGCAAAGCAAAAGACTCCTTCAGGCTATAACGTATTTAACAATCCTATTATGCAAAATAGCTTTATTTTCAATGATTAACCCACCTAGCTGTAGGGATCCAACACATGCTTTCGACAGGGAATAAATCGAATTCTTTAAAGACACACTAAGAAACAAGAGCATGACTTCCAAAGCTATTTAATTTCAAGCCCAGTATCTAAAGAGAAGCAGAGTGCCGTATTTTGCCGTGTATAATGCACACCTGCGTTTTTGGCCCAAACTTGCAGGAAAAAAATCTTTCCTTTCAATTTTTTTATTCAATTATTTATTTATTTATATTTAGATAATTTTTTTTTTGTATTATAAAGGAATTTTAGCATTTATTTTTGAACATACTATGGTACAATAAATTTTATGTAACAAATAATTACAAAACACAAGAACAGACACAGGGTGGTTCAGGTACTATCCATGTATATAATGTGCATCCTTATTTCTCCCTCAAAAATTTGGGCAATAAAATGCACATTATATACAACAAAATGCAGTAAATCATCAAAAGACAAAGGTCAAACTAAAATAAACTAATTTAAGTTTCTTTCTAATTTAAAAGAGATTTTCATTTTTTAACTCAATTTGACATAAAATGGGCCCAAAAAATGGTTTGATAATTCAAAGAATCTACTTTTGATATTTCTTTAGTTTCTCCCTCATCAAAAAGGTGGGGAAACCATGAAATTTAAAGGTAAAAATTTGTGCATTCCTAATTTTCATAACTTTCTCACGGCAATAACAGTAGCAAATACTAAGTTAAAATACACAGTTTGATAAATGCAATCTCATATACCAGCAACTTTCAATTTCAAAATCTGACAGCGTATTCACTTATGTAACATTAATGTTGCAACCGGGCTTTTAGTTTTGAAAAGCAAGCTTCTCCAAATAACATATACCTTCAGTTTTAGAAATCATATTTAAGAAAAAATATAAATACAGACAGATGGACGAAGTAATAGGCATGTAAAATATTTCTTACCAAAGGCGAAGAATAAAAGGGAGACACACACACATGCGAAGAAAGTAAAAGTGGGAAGAGTGGTACCTTCTCAACGGTTAACCTCCCTAACCACAAGGAAGCGTCCTCTGTACCATTACCTACTAGACCCTTTTCATAGGCTGTTCTATGAAACAAGAGTGTTAAGAGCAATTTTAAAGTCCAAAAATCATGATCTCTCTCAAATAAGTGATTATAAAGTTACTTTGAGAGTCCACACTGAGTTTGCTTACATAAAAACACCAAACAAAACAAAAACACCTCCCAAATACATTCTAAACTAATTAAGGGGGGCTGCACCAATAATTTTCATTCTTACAAGATGTGCAATATTATACCTAAGCATACATAAGGGATAAAACCATACAAAAATAATTTGACAGCATTCAAAATGCTTCTGCAAAAGCCTCTCACCATATAGCCCCAGTCTCCATTATCCATCTGCTCCAGCGCAGCGTCTGGGGAGCCCAGGTTCCAGGGAAACTTGGGGAGAAGAAAAAGACATGACAGCACATGTAACTATGAAAACAGAGAAGGTTTTTCCACCCCACAGAGCAGGCAAAACACCAAAAAACTATTCCTTTTTGCTCAATTCAAAACTGCTACAGGGCAGCCCTGGCTGGTGTGGCTCAGTGGATTGATGCCGACCTACAAACCAAAAGGTCACCGATTTGATTCCCAGTCAGGGCACATGCCTGAGTTGCTGGCCAGGTCCCCAGCAGGGAACAAACAAAAGGGAACCACACATTGATGTTTCTCTCCCTCTTTCTCTCTCCCTTCCCCTCTCTCTAAAAATAAATAAAAAAAAAATTTTTTTAAACTGCTACAGGGCAAAGATCCGAGGAAGAAAGCATTCCTCTAGGGCAGCAATTTTCAACTGCTGTGCACCAAGAATTTTTAAAACATGTAATACCTGACTCTTTAGTCAGGGGCACTGACCTCTTTTCCCTTGGACTGTCAAAAAAAATGACAATAGCCAATACAACAATAGCCATCCAGTGTGAATGAATCAAAATTATACTTTTTTTTTTTTTGGCAGATCGGCAAAAAACAGACTATATTTTTGGGGTTTCCACAAAATTTCAGTAATTAGTTTATGTGTGCCATGAGATTAAAAAGCTTAAAAATTGCTCCCCTAGGGACTTCCGTGGGTGCACTATCCATTCCACATTAAGTACATACTAATCTCTACAGAGAAAGAATTATCCTAAACTTAGAGGAGGAAGAGCCCAGCAGGGAACTAGTCATTCAAATTCTACCTATCTTCTCTGAAAATTCAATTTTTAGAATTTCTATAGTAGAATATTATGATTAACTCTACAATTTTATCCTTGCATACCTATCATGCTCCCTATAAAAAAGACTATTTACAAGAAATGGAGAAAAAACACTTCATCATCATCATTTCAGCTATACAAACTAAACATCTCAGTAAAAGCATTAAAAATTATAAACCTCCAAGACACCAATATTGCTATGCAAGAGAAATACATCGGAATGATATTTCTTTCATAATATAAAAACTAATTATACTTTTAATTCTGATACATTTCATTTTATACAATAATCAAAACAAATGGAAAATAATGTAAATGTCAAACAATTAGAGCACAATTTGGGGCAAAAAAGAACCTTACAAATCTATTTGAAAGTCACTCACCCGGCACTTAGGGAGAGCCAGGCTAAAGACACTGATAAACACCCAGATACGAATGATGCCAGTCTGAGTTGATCTACAATTCCAAATCACTTGAACAAACAGATTCCCAGCTACTAAACAGCTTTAGTCAGTACTCTCTCACACACACCATTCCCCAAATTAACCAGGAAAGCAAATTTCAAAAGCTCTGACAAGAGACAGTAGGAAACATGGACTTACCGGTATTTACCCAGGAAAAGCATTGGCCTTTTTATGTGATCTTTAAACAGATTCACTTTTCCCTCTTTTAGAGGAATCTGGCACACTATTCCCAGAACAGGCCCTGGCTACAGAAGATCACAAAGGCTCTTTCTCAAAAGGTCACTCAGGCATGTAGAGAACATTTGCATAGCACAGCATGGGCTGAAATCAGACCCTGAAGCATCTATTTCTCCACCTCAAAAATTCTTCAAAGCAAACAAGCCAGAATGCGGACCCGACAACGCAGTCGGTTTTTATTCTCCACACTTGGCAGCTGGGTATAGGTATAGATAGGCGTCCGCATGCTAGAGAGTAAGAAATGGAACCAATGTCAAATTCAGGGCTGTTCTGACAAGACTTCATTCCTCACAAACAGTATCTGAAGTAAAGAGAACCAAAAACAGCTTTAACAATTTTCATTCGGTAACTGATAAAACAGACAGGTAGGTAACAATTTAAAAGGCCAGTCATCCAAAAGTTTTGGTAAGCTGCTCATCTTTGGCATCTTCTTATCACCCGAAGTATTCATTCCTGACAGCCTCAAAAATAATTCAGTCAACTCATATTTATTGTAGGTCAATAAACATTATGTATTATGAGGATACACAGAAACAAGAAAGGTACAATCCTTGCCCTCATGGAGCTTTCAATCTATGAAGAAAGGCAACAGGCAACACCTGAAGTACAGAACACGATTCCGAAGTGCTATTTATATAGCACTTTTATATACACGGACTAGCGGAGGGCTTCTGGGAAGATCTCACTCCGGAGACCTCTGCAGGGATGTCTGGACAACCTGAGAGGGATTCTAGAATGAAGAAACATTTTAAGTAAAAGAGGAGGGGGCCTGTCTCACACACACACACGACATTCCTGATACAGCAAGCAGAGCATGAATTGCCGTTTCCATGTCAGAGAAATAATGGGCAAGGGACTCGCCCCCAGGCCCCACAGATGGTAAGTAATGGATTAAAGAACCTGAGTTTTCTGACTCCTAGTTTAGATCTTTCCATAAATCCCCTCCTTGGGTGGAAATTGAAAGAACAGAATCCAAGAAACAAGAAACTAAAAGGATTAACTTTAGACCCCCTACAGTTATCTATTAACCCTATCCACCTATTAGGGTTTTATTTACAAATGTAACAGTAACTCAGTCTAAGTGAGCAGTCATAAAGGGTTTGTAAAAATTCCAGAGGTAAAATAACAAGAACCTACTCACTAGGTGTGACTGAAGGCTGCTGTCCTATCTACAAGTGAAGAACTCTAATACATGAATACCCAAATGGTTAAATGAAAAAGGGTGGACCAAAGAAAGACGAGGGAAAAAAACAGACATCATTAATGCTACAGCTGTTAGACAAGGTCTGTATACTATTAATCCTTTCTTTTTTTCCTCTTTCACTGCTAAATCAAAACAACGTAACTTCTTAAACAATCATAAAGAGAAAATTAGATGATGCCCCTGAATCTGTTTCACAGAAAAAGCCAAGGTTCTGTTCCAATACAAAGATATAATGAAACCTCAAGCTTAATAATTCAGGAAAGCAATTATGGTAATCTATATAAGCCCATGTTTCTTAAGAAGCAACCAACACCTCCTTACACTTGTGTACAAGATACATCAAAATAAAATGAAGTTACTATTATTCACTTCCAATAACAATGATTAAACTACCTCCCAAAAATCAAATTGTCCACTAAAAAGCTCTAAAGGAAAAAATAATATTGATTAGTTTAAATTTTATCTCTATTCCTTAATTCTATTAAATACCCTCTATGGAGATGCCTGGATACAGCAAGAAACAAACCAAAAAAAGCAGGAAGATTCCTGGTTGGTCTTCCAATAGCTGGGTAATCAGCCTCTGAATTGATAACTACTAGGAAAATCTCAGAGGCAGTGCAGATGAATGAAATAGAACATAATCCAAAAGAATTTCCAGAATAGCTTCAATCTCTTCTAAATCATTTTCCAGAGCTGCTGACAATTAGAAAATGATTTATTTGCTTTTCATCTTTTCTCCCTTTGGCACAGTCTCCAGTGGAGGGCCTAATGAGAAGTTAAATGACCACAAGACAGGCAGCAGAAGGAAAGCTTGAAACAGGTATCAAATGGCGTTGTTTTACTGATGAAGACAAAGGAAAACCTCATATTTCAGAAAATTTGCTGGGAACGGGGATTGTGAGGGTAACAATGAAAAAAACCAAGCATGCTATAAAGTTCAAAAAAAGGCTCCAGACCCTGTAAAATCTGTTCACCTGCAACAATATGACCTTTGACCCAAAGAGAATGCTTGTGGCAACAACTGGGTGACAATTCCAGAAATACAACAGTATTGAAAAACACTGTTTTACCCACATTTAAGCTTCGAAGGTTTATGTGTAAATTCTGTTAGCAGATAATTAAGTTAAGAAAAAATGCTAAAGAATTTATAAAAGGCTTAAGAGAACTTCCTAAGAATTTCCTGAAGTAGCAAATCTGGAAAATGCACAATTAAACAAGTTAATACCTTAAAGAAAAACCTGAGAACCCCTGAAAGCCATTTTCCTCACTACTGTAGAATGGCAATTACAGGCTTCATGGTTATGATGAACTAATTTAACACAAATATTCTGGATTTATCATTTCAGGTACACACTAAGAATTCTCTGGGGCAGAAGTTCTATTCCTATATAACAACTTATACATTGCAATACACACACCTCCAAACTTGAATAAATAATAAAAACCTATAGCCACTGCCTTTCCAAAGTTTCCAGGTGGCTCTTTTAAAGTGAGGGCTGGCTTCAAATTGGACCAATATAGAGGTTAGCATGGCCCCTGCGCAAGGATGACACGCAGGTTCCTGAAGTGTTCGGCATTTAAAAAAAGAAAAAGAAAGAAAGACAAGAAGAAGAAAGGAAGGTATGAAGGTAGGAAGGAAACAAGGAGACAAGGAAGGAAGGAAGGAAGGAAGGGAGGGAGGGAGGGAGGAAGGAAATAAAATGCCTTTCTACTGAAATCTTTGTGTCTGGCATTACAAAAAGGAGACTCAACAAACTCCATCCATACATACCTTCAAACTACCTTTGTACTGAATTTCTCTGTTTTTGAAATGTGGGAGTTTGAGAGTGAAATACTTTTTATAGTAACTAGTTCAGCGACATCTAAAGGAGTGTTCTGGGCTAACATTCACATACAGGCTGGCATAAGTAGCCAAGCACACAAGGAGAATGTGATTGTGATGTTAGGTTATCCTTAACCACATCTGTAAAGGGATGGATTGTTTTTTTCCTAAAACTAATTGTTTTTTCTCTCTCTTCTCTAGACATGGTCTAGAAGAGAGGTTAAGTTGAAAATTGGCCGTAATACTAAAGAGTTATCACAAACAGTCACAAAATCATTAAATTCCTCTTACACCTTCTCAGTTTCAGCAGGATGAAACAAGATAACACCACCTTCCCAAAAGTAGTAATACCGCTTAGGCGCAATACCAAGACAAGTGGCCTACAGGGTAGCAGATCAGAACGCAAGGTTCTGCAGTCACATGTAGGCCAGCACAGAGGAAAGAGAATGGGTGAGGATCTGTATCTCAGTTCTGTTCCAATTCTGCTTATGAGATCCTGATTAAATCACTCTATGCCCAGCTGCTTCTCTGCAGAAAAGGAGAAAATAAGCAAGATCATGAATAGAAAACCATTTGTAAACTGGCGAGTATTAAACAAGCATGAAAATAGTAGTGGCAGCATAAACAAAATTTCTGTGATAAGTTGAGAAACTTAAGAGTGTGAACACAAGTAATTTAGAGCACTGGCATGAGAGGACAAATAGCGAAGAAAAGACCTCTTCATTTGCTTCCAATCTCCCCAGGTCTCCCTTTCCCCAGAGCTCCGGAAGGAAGAACTACAGGTACAGGGGAGCATCCAGCTTTTGCAGAGACCACCAGACATGGGAGCTCTTGACCACAGAAAGAACTTCTCCAAAGCATGACTCAGGATTATCTCCACAGCAAAGATGAATCCAAATAAACATGTGTATTCCATCTTCAATAGGCTCCACATATAAAAATCTAAGAACCCTTGAGGGATTCATAGAAAGAGCCACCCTAGGACTCCTTTAGGTAGTAATGCTTTGGTTTGAATATGATTTATGAAAATTCAAATCACACAAGCCTTAGAAATGGCATCTATAACCATCCTGACCACTCAATCCTTAATATCTATGGCATAACACAAAATGAAGTATTAGTGTGGATGGGTGGTTCTCAACCAAAGAGCAAGTGCTCTCACCCTAACAACCCTGTAGGAAAAAAGATTTTCCTTTTCCTATGTACACACTTGTTCATTAGAAAACATCAGGCCTGTGCTTCCCCTAGCTCTTTCCTCTCCTGGAATCATTAATGCATTTGGGCATTGGCGACAGCAAGAAGATGGACATGCCAACGGGAAACGGTAAGAGACGCGTAGGCTACCCCAAATATTCTTAGCCAAACCAGGTCACCCACGGTCTCTTTGCACCCAAACCTCATCTATCACTACGTCCTAAAATTGGATTTATCAACTTGTTCTGGAACTGGTAGACTTGAACAGAAACTTGATAACTTCAGCAGAATATCCGACCAGGATCTGTTTCATTTCTCCCGTCCTGCCCTCAGACACAGCCTCCACCACCGTCGGCCCAGCAGGTGCTTCAGAGGCTCCCCAGGACCGCGGCCATTTATCACTTCTGACATCAAGCATTAAAAAAATGCCATGACACACACAAATCTGAGCATAAAAAACTCAGCTGCTGTCAGAGTGTCTCTCTAGGGCAGAGAAATCCCCTGAGGCAGGGCTCAGAAGCCCCACCGTAAGCTTTAAATTACGGTAAACGGTGGCTAATAAGCACCCCCCACCCCCAAACAATCATTTTCGAGCACACCGCGAGGTGTCCCCGGCCGGGCGGTGCCTCGCTGTTGCCCCGCAGACCAAGTCCCCCCACCGCGATCCGGCCCCGGCGTGGGACGGGAGATGCTCCCGGCACGGGCGAGGGGCGCGCACCGAAGCCCGAACTGGCTCCGCTGACACTGCACGTCCTCTCCCGGCGGGCCCCGGAACCCCCGCCCAAACCCAGCCACTCGGCGGCGAGCAGCTCGCCGTGGGCCCGTGCCAGCCCCGGGGCGCGCCGCCCGGGTTCCCCGAGGTCCCCTCAGCGCGGCCCCGCCACCGTCCGATTCACCTCAACCGCGCTCCCCCTGCCGCTTCGCGCGGGCTTCTCCTTGTGCCGGGCCCTCCCGAGCCCCGATCCCCGATCCCCTAATCCCCCGGTCCGTCCCCACTCACTGCAAGGCGGCGGCGGCAGCGGCAGCGGCAGCGGCGGCGGCGGCGGCCGGGCCGGGAGACACCGGCGGCCGTAGAGCGTGAGCGCGAGGACGAGCGAGCCCGCGCCCGGCGGCGGCGGCAGCGGCAGAGGGGACGACTGAGCCCGCTCCCGGAGTTGCGGCTCCAGCCGCCGGGAGCGGGAGGCACCTCCCAGCAGAGCCGCGGCGCCACGAGCGCGGGCGCCCCCTAATGACGGCGCGTGCAAGAGGCCAGAGGGCTGCGGGCCGGAGGAACTCCGCAGGGCTCAGCCGGACTGCACCGTCAGTAGGGCTCCGTCGCAGCCCCGAACCCCCGCCCCCGAGGCTCCGCCCCAAAACCCGAAGCCCCGCCTAGAACCCGCCTCTATGTCCTGCCTCCGCCTGCAGTTTGGAATCAACCCAGTTCTCCTGCAGTCTTCACCGCGCGCGTCTTCAGACCTATTCTTGTTTTCTCACGAACCTGTGTGTGGGGTCCGGGCCACATGCCAAGCCTAAGGGGTACAGCGGCCATCAAGATGGAAGGAGTCCTAAATAGGGGAGAAAACAGACAAGACCCAAGGAAACAAAATCATGACAAGTTTATGATATGTTGGGAGATGCCTGATAAAAGGAATTAGATGGAGAATAACAGGAGGGGACCTCTGCTTTAGATGCAATAACCAAGAAAAACCTGGACACTAGGTTTGTGGCAGAGCATCTCCTGACCTTGCCCTCGGTGGGGAAGCCGACTCTAATAAGGTCACTTATTAGGCCTGGTGGACAAGATAGGGAAGGGCAGCCAGGCCTGAAGGGTCAACATGGGCAGCCAGATGGGAGAAGGGCAGAGCCGACTTTAGCAGAAAAAGAAACGACCTGTACATAGGCTCTGAGGCCGAAGGGCTCTGGCCCTACTTGAGTCTGGACACCCGTATTGTCCTCATTTTACCAGGAAATGAGCCAGGACTGCAGAAGGTGGGAAATTACGTAAATGCCTCAGAGCTAATTGGTCTCCAAGAAAAGACTCCTACAAAACCCTATTTGTTCCTGCTAACCAGATCTCTGTCCCCTTCCTGGTGGGACCTGGTATACCTATACATGTATGTTGATTTTGCCACTTCCCCTTCTCCACCAGGATAACCACTGGCCTTAGAAACTCACCTGTGTTTCATGCCTGCATGTGCCTGAGCTGTCTGAGGTTTAACTTCTATCGTATGATCACAGTCATATGTGATACTTGTTATTTGTCTGAAAACTCTTATTGATAGGTTAAATAAATGACATATGCTTCATCAGCATAATTGAGTGCTATATTATCATATTTAAAAGACTAGGTAAGTTTACAGGGAAATGTGTGAGAAAATAAGCAGAGCACAAAATGGTATACATGCTATAACCCTAATTTTATTTTTAACAACATAAATATACATAGAAAAATATTTTAAAGAAAATACAGCAAATCATCGATCAGAGTTCTTTCTCTAGGTAGTAGGATGGGAATATAGTGACTTATTACTTCTTAATGTTCTTTGGAATTTTCTATATTTTCTAGAATCAATATTGAAATTATAATCAGAAAAATATAAAAAACAGAGGTTTGTAGGGGTTTTTTCCCACAAGAAAAACAATATCAAAATTATCCAACACTGAGATCCCTAGGATTTGGTGCCACCAAAAAATCTAGATCTGTGCCTGGCTTACTGCTGCCCTTCAAAGAGTCATTTCCCATCTCAGAGTTTTTATTTCCCCAACTAAAAACTGAGTGGAGTGCTGCTGGTGTGGCTCAGTGGATTGAGAGCCTGCCTCCAAACCGAAAGGTTGCCAGTTCAACCCTGAACCGCCCCCCGAAAACAGTCCGGGCATTTGGGGGCATCTCTCCCTCTCTTTCTACCTCCCTTCCCCTCTCTCTAAAAGTACATAATATAATCTTAAAAAAAAATAAAATAAAATCTTAAAAAAACAACTGAGTGGAATTAACTTGGTCAGTGATTTTCACAAAACTATTCTTACAAGCCTCTTAAAGGTTTTATTCCTATTATAAATTATATTTTCAAATTTATATTTTATAATATATTGATTGATGGTATTGAAATGCTATTGGTTTTTATATAATAATCTTGTATTTTGCAGACTTGAACTCTTTTTAGTTCTAAGTTCATAGGCTCTCATGAATTTTCTGTGTAAATAATGAGTCTTCATTTCCTTTTCCTTGTTTTACTGTACTGACTAAAATCTCCAACACAATGTCGAATTACAGTAATGATAGTAAATATTTCTATCTTGTTCTTGACTGTTTCTAACATGCCACCACTGAATATGGTATTTGTTGTAGATTTTTGATAGATACCCTTTATCAAGGTAAGGAAGCACTATTGTGCTGTGTTATGAATGGGTGTTGAAATGTATCCAATGTGGGATTTTTTTTTACCCTAATGTAGTGAATTACAATCGTGGACTTTATTACATTAAAATGTCCATGGAATAAACTGGAATTTCCTGGAATAAACTTACCTTGAGGACGTACTATTTTTTCAATATAGTGCTGCATACTGTTTGCTTATATTTTACTTAGGGTTTTTGTGTCCATATTTGTGAATGCAGTATGTTTACTGTTTTCCTCTCTTATTCTCTCCTTGTCTGGTTTTACTGTCAAAGTTACGTGAGCCTCATGAAATAAATTAAGAAATGGTGTCTCTTCACTAGACCATCTTCTGTAAGACTGGAGTGTTCTGTAGTTTGGATTTCCTGTAGGTTTCTCCTGTAAACCATCTTGGTTTAGGACTTGGGAGTGAAAAGCATTTACACGGACACCCCAACCCACAGCATTCAATCTGGCCTCAGGGTCCGCCTCTCCACCTAAATAGCTTTTGTGGAGCCACCAGGAACCTTGTTACTGAATCCAAAAGAACCTCCTCAGGCCTCCCCCTCTCAGGCCTCCCCGTCTCGGGCACCCCTGGGTGATGTGTTGACCGCACGCTCTGAGAGACAGCCTCTTCGCGGTCCTGCTCAGGTTTTCCTCCTTCCTCTGCAGTGCCTCCTCTCAGACTCATGGAGACACTCCTCCTCAGGCTTTACCTACCCCTCATGCCCAGGCTTCTGGCCAAGGCCATGGTCTCTGCTCTGTCTCCTCCTCTCTATGGGCTGGCTCAGCCACCTGCATGGATTCCATGACCGTCTCTCAGCCTAAAGGTTCCCAAGCTCATACCTTCAGCCCAGGCGTCTGTCCTCGATTCCAGACCTACAGATGCTGCATGTCCTACAGCCCCAACTACATGCCAGGAACCATACTATGTGCTTTTACCCTCTGGGTTAGTCTTCTACTGCCACATAATAAATTACCCCAAAACTTAAGGGCTTAAAACAGCAAACTCACAGTTTCCGTGAGTCAAGAATTTGAAAGTGGGTTAGGTAGGTAGTAGATCTTGTAGTGTGGATGCCGGCCGTGACTGCGGTCGGCTGTAGCCTTGGCTGGGCTGGAAGATTCGCATCTAAGCTCACTCATGTAGTTTCTAGCAGAAACAGTAGTTCCTCCTCCTATGAGCCTCTCCTGACAACATGGCAGCTGACACCCCCCAAGTGAGTGATTTAACTGAGAATAAGAAGCCACAAGGTTTTTATAACCCGGAATTGAAAGTGACATACCCATAGTCTCATGGTCTCACAAACCAGCCCTATTACAGTTTGAGGGTCACCACACAAGAACATGAATACAGGAGGTAGGAATCACTGGGGTTATCTTGAAGGTTTCCCACCACACCCTCCTAACAGCTCTGAGTGCACACTACCCACATACCCCAGGGACAGATCAGAAAATAAGGCAAAGAGAGGTGAAGTCATTGCCCAAGGCCGCACAGCCCAGCTGTGAGAGGAGGGCTTTGGTCACAGGTCTGCCCAGCTCCCTGCATTTTCTCTGCCCTTACAGTCCGCCCTCTGATGCCCCACCACCAGCCTCTTCACCTTCAACATGTGCAAACCTAAACCCTCTCACCTCACCACCCCCAAACCTTTCAAGTCCCCAGCTCATCTCAGCTCAGCTCGGCAAATGGTACCACCATCCTCCCATCTGTCCAGCCCAGAAGCTTTGAGTCATGGCTGCTCCTCCCACCCCTTGCTTCCCAGTGCCAGCTCCCCCAGCCCTGCCAAGTCTTCCTCCTCAGTGCAGCCTGGGTCTACTGCTCCTGCTCCCTCCATCACCACCACCGTCGCATCGGGCCCAGCCACCCACTTGTCCATCCTGGACATCTGCAGTAGCCCCTCCCTGGTCTCCCTCATTCTCTCTGCCCCCTCACTGTCCATCTGCCCTCCTCTCTCCAGTATGAGTCACCTTTAAAAGCGCAAAGTTGGTTGGTGTGTCACCCTGCCTGCCTTAAACTCCTTGCACGGCTCCTGTTGCCTTCAGGACCCGGCCCAAATCCCCTCCAGTGTGACCCGGCCCCTGCCCCCCTGGTCCAGCCTCCTTCTCTGCCCTCTTTCTCTCTCTGGGGGCCCCAACCCCTTTGGCCACATTTTGGTATCTGGGACCCACCGCAAATTTTTTTTTACTTCAGGGTCTCTGCTATGCTATCCCCTTAGCCTGGAACATTCTTCCCCAAGCTCTTAGCATTCCTGTCTCCCTGTTCTTCAGCATATTGTCACCTACTCAGAGAGGCCTTTCCTGCCCCCCCAGCCAGGCTGATGTCCCCAGCTACAACTTCCACAGTGCCTGTCCTTCTCTCTCTTCACCTCACTGCTCCTCAGCTGAATTGTGAGCTCCCTGAGAGCGGAAGCTGTGTCTGTCTGGCTGACAACAACACCCTAGAACTTGACAGTGAGCCAGGCATTTAGCACATACTCAACAATTATGTGACAGTTGGGTGCATTCTCTCCACTCCCTCCATTCCCCCTTGCACTCCATACTCCTGCCATTGGGCAATGTTCAGTTCCTTAAATGAGGCATGTGAACCCTCACCTCCAGGTCTTTGCACATGCTGTTCCTTCTGCAGGGATGCCCTTCTCTCCCATCTCTCTATTTACTCAGCTAATTCTTGTACATTCATCAGGAACTAGGGTTACCAGATTTAGCAAACCAAACCAAACAAAACAGGACACTCAGTTAAAATTGAATTTAAATAAACATAAAATAATTTTTTAAATATGTCATAAATATTGCATTAAATACAAGAGTCTTGTTTTGTTTTGTTTTCTGTTTTTGTTTTTTGTTGTTGTTGTTGTTGTTTTTTGACAACCTTAGTAAGGACCCAGCACCAGTTCAGCCCTCCTCTAGGACATCTCCCTGGCTTGTCCTCCTACCCCCTTAGCTCTGCTCACCCCCATCCTTAGGCCCCCAAACCACTCCCCTGCTTCCCCAATTCACCATGAACGCTCACTGTGTTTTGAAATTGTGCATTACCAACTAGAATGTGGCCTCCCTGACAGAGAAAACTGTGTCTCAGTCTTCATCCAGAGTTCCTCTTTTCACGTGGGACAACCCTGGCCACAGGAAATGGTCAATAGTTTTACTGAGCAGAGAAGTGAAAGAGCGCCAAAGAGAAAAAAGTAAACAAGATGGGGAAAGGAACTACTAAATGAAACTCAGGCCAGAAAATGGGATGAATCTCTTGGATGATTACCTGCAGTGGGGAGCTCCCCTTCCCACCATGCCCTTACCCCCTGCCTTGTCTCTGTCACTTAGAGTCTGCCATCCCGCAACCACCACACAGTACACCCCCCAGCCTCAGGGAGTCTTAGGATTGGTGGAGCGAGAATGCAAAAGGAAGCATCCTTTAGGGGTTTTCCCAAAACATCCTCTAGAGCATTCAAAGGAGAGGCCCTGTAGGAGCAGGGTGGGGAGTTATAAGCCTCAGCTATGGACCGGAGGCAGTGAGGATCCCCTGGGTAGAGAGGTACCCCCAAAGGTTTGGGGGTGCAGCTCCATGGCTCAGAGACCTATCAGAGTTTAAGCACCTGGGGGCTGAACCTACACTCGGCCCACCTGTGGCCATCCAATTACCTCCCACAACCTCTCTCAAGTTGGGGATGGTGCCTAGGGACCCCAGAAGGTAAGGGACCCTAAACCAGCTAACTGCATGGATTATCTGGACCCAAGACTTTACTGAGCTCCTTCCAACTCCCCCGCCTGGAGTATTCCGAACAGCCAAGGAACTGACCAGTGGAGAGACCCACTCCTTCTGCCTCACTTGGTGGTGGGTTCTCTCTCCTTTGTGTGTTTCTCCCTCTCTCCCCCTCAGTCCCCTTTGGTCCCTGCACCACTGGTTCACCAAGCAGAGGTTCTCTTCAGTCGGATAAAAAGGTGTTCCTTAGCCTTTTACTCATTGGCTGCCCTGCCTGGAAAATACATTGCTAACCAGTCTCCCCACCTTCCACCCCTGGGGACCAGCTCCAGTCCCCCTGCACACTCGCCCTAGCCTCTGGCACGAGTGACCCTTGCAGCCAGCAGTCTCCAGTGCCTCCCCCACATCCAGCCATGGAGACGCTTGGTAGGTTTGACAAGAGCATTTTTCTTTTTTATAAGGTTTTTAATTGCCTATTATTTCTGATCTTCTCTTTAATCAGCTTCCAGAACTCTGCTGGAAGCTACAGAACTAGGGGGAGGAATCTGGTTCTCACCAGTGTTGAGAGGGAGGCCCTGTGGTCATCCCTGGATGTCATCATCCCCTTCGCCATTATGACTCTGTAATTAGAGAGAATGGATCTGACAGTAGACCAGGAATCAGCAGCTCTGGCTTCTGTCTTTGGTCCCATGAGTGTCTCAGTGTTCCACATCTGAGAAGTCACAGGCCTGGAGAGTCCTTGTATGTCAAGAGGGAAAAAAGCCGCCTGGTCATAGCACGGCCGACTGGCACGCAGGAGGCAAGACAGCACCGGATTCTGAGTTCTCGTCCTCCCTGACAGATCAGTGCTCTAAATGCTTGAGATACGCATTTTAATGTTTTGGTTGTCCTGTCCTATTCCTAATCCAAACTACTTAATCCGCATGTGCTTAATCTACTAGTTTAGCTGGAGCCAAATTCACCTGTAAAGACAACACAGCTCCTGACCTTCTGTCCTGTCCCTTCTACACTGAGTCTCTCCAGGTCCAAGGCCGCTCTTTCCACACGTCTTCCTGCAGGATGCCCACCCCATCCCTCTCCCTAGTGAGGGAGCACCCAGGCATCACCCCACCACCCAAATGCAACACTTTTCTTTCTTATCCTCACCTTTTTCATTGTTTTTTTAGAGACAGAGGAAGGGAGAGAGAGAAATGTTGATACCAGAGAGAAGCGTCCATCAGTTGCCCCCAGCAATAGGTGCCCAGGCTGGGGAATGAACCCACAACCCAGGAATGTGCCCTGACCGGAATCAAACCTGCAACCTTCTGGTTAGGATGGCACTCCAACGAAACTGAGACACACCAGCCAGGACAAATGCATCACTGTTGTCAAGGAGTTTGTGAAACTCTGAAATATGGTTGTACTAATTTAGTGAGCTCCTATATTTTACGCAAGGTGCAAATAACAATATGTGTAAAGCTGCCCTATATAGGATCTGTTCATGTTCCAAGAGCTTCTAAAATAAAATGATATGATTAAAAGTCAGGAACATTATTTTAAACCTATTATAATGTCCCTTGGGTTTTGTGATGATGGTAGGGGTTCAACACCTCAGTGGATCCATTGTTATCCTGGCAATAAAAAGGGAGAGCATCATGTAGAGAAGTAACTATAGTAACCTTGTGAAGAGCCATGATTCAGGATTCAGAATTCTGTTGCACGTGTCTACTTATTGCCACGTCCCGACACACAGCAAAGCGCACTGGGTCGGACTCCAGCTCACTCTGGGGCTCTGTCGCCCACCAGCAATGGGGGCTCGGCCCCACTCGACTGCCCCCGACTCAGTTTCCTCAACGGTAAAATGCAATAAAACAACTCCTTGGCAGAGTTGTTGTGACAATAAAATGAGGTAACTAAGAACTGATAATGCAGTGCCTGGCATGAAGTTGGCACACAATAAATTGGTAGCTCTTATTATAATAACTAATTACTATACCGCCGATTTGAAAGATAAATATAGAATTGAAACTGGCAGACAGCAGGACGACCAGGCTGAGAGGAATTTTCGAGGCTGGTGATTTGATTGTTCCACCAAGGCCTCTTAAGACATCCATTTATTTGGGTTGCAAGTTGAATATTGTCCATGTTGATAATTGCTATGAATAATTAAGGAAAAATGGTGTCCACTGACATCCTTACGGCACTTGTGTGATTAGCTAAATATAACTTCTTATAACCCTTTCTGTATTGACACACAAAACCTAAACCCCTAACATAACAAAATTAAGTTGGCAGGGGGATATATTTATACAAAATAATAAACAAGAAAGTGACAAATTTTTATTACTTGGGAAGAAATGGTGTGCCCATTGGTTGTGTTTTCTTTTTGTAAATTTTGTTACTGGGATGTAACATTCATGTAGAAATATGCACAAAGCATAAATGAACAGCTTGATGAATTTTTGCAAACTGAACACGCCGTTGTGACCAACACCAGATCAAAAAAAAGAAAAAAAGAATATCACCAGGACTCCAGAAGCCCCCTCGTGTCCCTTCCTGGTTGATGGTTTCTTTTTCCTTTTCTTCTCCTCTTCCTCCTCCTCCTCCTTCTTAGAGATGTAATTTATAAAACATAAAATGTATCCATTTAAAATGTACAGTGTGGTGAATTTTTCTAAATTCATACAGTTATGCAACTATCACTACCATCCAGGTTTAGAATGCTTTCATTACTCTGAAAAGTTCCCTAGTGCCGTTCAAGGTCACACCCCACTTCCATTTCTAGACCCAAACAACGAATGATCTGCTTCCTCTCTCTAGAGTTTTGTTTTCACTAAAAAGTTCATACAAATAAAAGCATACAAGAGTAAAAATGCAATAGTGGTCTTTTATGTTATGAATGGTTTTTTAACATAAAATATGTAGATATGAATATGGCCAAATTAGAGTTTCCCAAGTGTGACACATAAAATAACTTTAGATGGCTTATAGACTATTCCTGATATCTTAATTTTATATTTTTCTAAGACACATGAAAATAACTAGCACATTAATAAGTCCCTGATGTCACAGATCTTATTGCTTAGATCTAGAATAGGTTTAAAACCTTATCAATTTACAAAATGTATTAGTAATAACACAGATAGTGCACAGATAACACAAAAATTGTAAAGGTGAATGCAAATGATTAAAACCAGTGAAATAGTGCCCCGATTAATAAAGAGAAATTAGCCCTGGCCAGATAGCTCAGCTGGTTAGAGCATTGTCCCAATGCACCAAAGCTGTGGGTTTGATCCCCGATCACAGCACATACACGGGACAACCAATGAATGAATAAATAAGTGGAACAACAAATTGATGTTTCTCCCTTCCACCCCCCCTTCTCCCTTCCTCTCTAAAATATATGAATAAATTTAAAAAATTAAGAAATAAAAATTATTTCTGTGACCCCTGAAATTCTCTGCATCTCAATCAATATGTAGCCTGTTAAAAATAGTATTCAGAATTTTAAGACCATTCAAGTGTTTTATTGACCATTTCTACACTTTTTTATGGAGTACCTTCTATGTCCAGGTGCTACATAAATGTTCATTGAGAGATTCTAGTCAATCTGCTTTTTGTATTTATGTCATAAATACGAAAAGGAATTCCATTATAAAGGAATTTGATGATTTAAACACAGTGACACGCAGGACTGTGTGGTTTTTTTATGTGCTCACAGGTAGCAGTTGCTGCAAAGATTCTGGGCTGACAAGAAGAACCAGGATTCAGGGAAGGGAGAAAAGGTGCATTTGGATAATACCCAAGGGAGGGTGAAATTTAGACAGGCAGAGAAAGCGGTGAGGTTTGTTCGAGCAACGGCAGAAGGAGAACAGAAAATAGCATGATTCAGGGTCAATGAGTTGACCCTACTGACTAGCACAGAGTTGTAAAGGGTAAAGAGCAGGTGACAGGACTAGAAGGACTGATCCAAGTGTTGACCTCTCACAAACAGCTGTGAGGTGGACATCAAGAAAAGCACCAGGAATGTAGTCAGAATGTTTACGGTGCCTCACTCCTTTGTGGAAGGTACAGGGGATGGGTGGATGGATGATGGAAGGCAGGAGGAGATGTTGCTCAAATGGATGGTCACCTGCTACGTGTATATATCCCACATCCATCCCTGTAGTGTAAGACCTAAAATTAAAGTTCAGTATCATATACTGTCTTGACATCTGATAAAATCAGAGGTTTACAAATAGTCTGACCACAAGTCCCCATTCTGCTCCTGTGAAAAAGATCCCCTAGCCAAACAATCCTCCTTGTCACAGGGACAAGGCACAGTTCCTACTGATCGCTGAAAAGTGGACTTGTTCCCGCCATCCCCCAGAATTATTCCAATAAGCCGATCACATACTCCTGCAGGATCTAAAGGGCACCTCACCCTCTTGATGCTACACACACTCTTTCCAGGTATGACTCCCATGTTGTTCTGTGTGGTTCATGGTGTATTTCTCCTCCAAGCTGTGAATATAGGTGACTAATAAACTATGACTGTCGATCTCATCTGTCTAGTGTCACATGTCTTGTGTTTGGTCATCCCCATTACCCTAGGGTGGGATTCCATTCCTCACTAACGGGGTGAGGAGGAGGCAATCAAAACAATCCTCTCCATTTTTCTTGGCTAATGGAACCTGGATTCACTCAAGAAGCCACATCCCACCCCCGCCATGACCTGGGAAGTAACCCCCTCATCCCTAGCTCAGAGATACAAACCAGTTCTGCCCATTGAAATGTGAGGATATATCTGACAGGAGGTTTCTGGGAAAGGTTTCCAGGCTCCTAAAAAGGGGACACAGGAATAAAACGCTGTGTCTAGACATGATGCCCTTACCTGCTGCACCAGTTAACCTGTGATTGTGGGCAGATACGGGCTCCTGAAGCGGAGCCTGAGAAAGAGCTGGAAAACCTGGGCCCTAACCACCGCCAGCAAATCAGCCCTCACACCTTTGGATAATATTTTTTCTTATTTATGCCAGTTTCGGTCAGCATTTTCTCTTCCTTGCAACTGAAAACATTCTATGGATACGTCAGCTTTAAGCTACTGGTAAACTCATGAGCTCTTAAATCCATCCAAAGGGATGGCATGCTTTACTTAAAGAGTTTTCAGGAGTGCCTCAAGTTTAAAGTTCAAACTGATAGAATACTCTGATGAGACTGATTTAATTAAAAGGGCAGAAATAGACATTGAGTGCCTACTATATACAATATCTCCTCTCATTTTTATGAATATTTTATGGAGACTCAGAGAGGCATGTGGCGAGCCCACATCACAAAAACAGCAGGTGTCAGAGCCAGCACATGAAAGCCAGGTGTGACTGTCTTGCCAAAATCCTGCAGGACATCCCATCCTGAATGAGTTTGGCTGGGAGCCAGGAAGCCAAGAAAAAGGAAGAGTTGAAGAGATCTCAGTAGTTAATTCTTTAAAACTAGAAGGGTTTTTCTTATTTTTGTAGAGAAGTTGATTCCACCAGCAACCTCTTATTTTTTCTGCCACATCTGAGCCAGACATGCAAATATTTGAAAATGCAAAATTGCTTGTGAAATGTACAATCGATGAGTCTACAAATATTTATTGAACTCATATGGGTCCAGCAGCTGGAGTAACTGCTGGGTGCTGTTTTATAGTCCCCCTGAGAGAAAGGCCAGACCATAGCACAAATGTCATAAAAATAGAAGTATTAGCCCTGGCTGGTGTGGCTCAGTGGATTGAGCACCGGCCTGCTCAATGGGTCGCTGCTTCAATTCCCAGTCAGGGCACATGCCTGGGTTGTGGGCCAGGTCCCCAGTTGGGGGCGTGTGAGAGGTAATCACACACTGATGTTTCTCTCCTTCTCTTTCTTCCCCCTTCACCTCTCTAAAAAAATAAATAAAATTTTTTAAAATAGAAGTTTTAAATACCACTCTAGGCTTATAGGTCTTTTTTTTTCCCATGTAAAATGCAGTTGAACACTGCAGATAAATAAAGATTTAGACTCTACTGTCAGAAAGACTGAGATTCAAATCCTGGCTTTCCCACTCTTTGCTGTGTGTCCCTGAGCAAGTTTCTTATCTCACTAGGCCTCAGTTTTCTGATCTGTAAAATGGAAATAATACTACCTAGTTCAAATGGCAGTTGTGCTAATTAAATCAGACAATGCCAGGTTCAGATTATACTCAATAGATATTGGAGAATATTGCTTTTCCCTTATCATTTTATTATTCCTTTTGAAAAAGTAGATGCCTATAATCTCCCATGCAGAAACAGAATTGGAGTAAAAGGGAGAGCTGGCTGCTGGCCTGGATTATTTTGGAGGGTGTTAATCCACACTGTTGGCTCCTCCTGCATTTTCCTTTCTCTGTTCTTCCATTCAAGAAGGGAGCTGATTTGGGAATACTGTCTGGAGTCTAGAAATCTGTGGGAGGCAGTGCATTCAGCCACTGGGACAACCTCAGAAAGATTTCCAGGGCCCCATAACAGCAGAAAAGCAGCAGAGGACCCTGGAGACAAGGGGGCCACATGGGCAGGGCCAGCAGATCCCTTGGCCAACCATGCGACTGATGACCCAGAGCCAGAATCATCCGCTCCCTCATTTTGGCTTTGCTTAACCCCCAAGACCTGGGTGATACCCAGTGCCTGCAGGGAAACCTGCATTTAGAGGATTTAACCAGTTTAACCAGTTAGAGGACAGAAGCCTGTGCTCAGAGTGAAGTTCGAGGAAAGAAACTTTATTTCTTGTCCACCTGAATTGTGGATTGAGATTCATGGCAACTATGGCAAGAACTCAAAGTTGCTTGTTCCAAGGGGGTTGGGATGGATACAAGGTTCACAGATTCCAGCAAGAATAGAAAAGAAGGTAAACCTGGAGTTGTCAGTCCAGGCCCATGACGGGGAGGGGAGCAGGCTGGTGGCAATCGTCCAGGCCTTTGGTCTGAGCTTGGGCACAAATGAGGAAGCAAATGAGGGAGTGGAGGGGCAAATTAACACACCTAGCAGAAGCCTCTCCCACCCAATTCTTGGTAAATCCAGAAATTTGTGTTTGTGGCAAGGGCGTAGCAATTAAAACTGTTATGTTGCAACACCTCTCCAGCCTGAAGTGGTTAAGGCATAAGGCTGATGAATTTGTAGATTTGACACCACCGCCTTCTGTGCAAACATCTGACTCTGCCCCTCCAGGGGGTAAGAAGCCAGCTCAGGTTCCACTATTAGCCCCCAAGCGCTGCTGTGACTGCCAGTTCTTCCTCAGAAGCATATTGAACTACCACATCTCTTTAAATCAGTACTGACAGCCTAAACCCGAGTTTTTGATGTTTGGGGCCAAAAAGGAGGCCCTCTGCTCCAGGGCTGCACCATGACAAGTGAGCAGTTCTGACTCCAATGAACCAGGGCCTAGGTTTTACTATTTTCACCGCCCTTAACATTTACATTCCGAGAGCCTGGGGAAATGGGTCTTTGAGACACAGAACATTAACCTTTGCTATAGCAAAGCCTTGGCCGTCTTCAAGGGCCTATCAAAAAAAATGGTGCTCCCCATCTTTATTCTAGTCTGGAGTCTATTGGAAAGGTCAAAACATGGGAGAAGCTCTGAAAGCGGTGAAATCTCAGGAAACCTTAGAGCTGATAGGGACTGTGGCCACCGCCTAAGTCCACTCTGTCGTTTTATGCTTGAATAAACTCAGGCTGAGGAGAAATTAGGGAAATCTTACAGTCACATTGCTAGATGGTTGATGAACTGTGACTGGAATCCATGTTATCTGACTCTATTCATTCACTATAATGAACATCTGTTGGTTACTGTGTAAAGACCTCTGTGGTTATGCAGGTCATAGTGTCACCAGAAAGGACGGGGACCAGAGCAGATCTGCCTTGGGCCAGTCGGTAGTATGCGGGTTCTTGGCTTTGTGCAGGAAAGATTTCACAAGTCCAGGTGATGCTGAGAGTATGTTTATTAAAGCTGGGGACAGCGAAACAAAGGACTTACGGTAGAAGGAGCAACAGGAGAGAGCCTAGCCGGTGCTCTGCTTTGGCTCCCTAGAACGTTATAGGAAAGGAGTGACCCACGGCGGGGCTGCTGTTAGCGCACTGAAAAGCCAGAGAAAAGGGCACCTTGGAGACTGGTTCAGGGACGAGCTTCTTGTTGCTCCCCTGGTTGCAAGTCTCATAGGGACCCTTAAGGTTTAGGAGAGAAAAGTAAAGTTGTGTGCCTGAGAGGGAAGGAAGGCATGGATATGCTCCAGAGAGAGCTGGGTCTCCTTTTTTAAATTTTGCCTTTTATTCTCACTCGGGGATTTTTTTTTTTCTTCATTGCTTTTAGAGAGAGAGAAAGGGAGAGAGGAAAGGAGAGAAAAAAATGTCAATGCTTCTGAAAGAATCATTGCTGGGACTGGGGATCAAACCTGCATCCTAGGTAAGTGCCCTTGATAGGGGAATTCAAGAGTTAAAGATTTTAGCCTTAGTCGATAGGCTTAAGTGAGTAATGCGTGCGGAAAGCTGTTATTCCAAGAACTGGAATGCATGACCTAGGTGACTTCAGGAGGTCCACAAGTAATTCAACCTTTGTGCCCCAGTGGGTCTGCAATGAGATGGTATCTGAGTTGTTGATCAACAGATAAATACTAAGAATATTGCACCTGGATTGCAACTCTTACCTAACTTTTTTTCCAAACCCCTGACCTACCCTTTCTTCTCCTTATAAAAAGGTCAGCTTGAGATGAGATGTCAAGACAGTTCTTGAGGGTACACAATCCACCATATTCTCAGGTCACTGGTAGTTTAATAGAACACCCATAAAGATTCAATCCTTGTCTCTACTTAGGGGCTCTGGTACTGACAGGCAGCACGAACACTGACTTTTCCAGTTTCACCCTGACCGGGAAACCAAACCAGAAAACTTTGAGTTACTGGTGACGATCCAACCACCTGAGCAACATCAGCCAAGGCTGGGTCTTTGTCTTGAGGGTACTTATCTGTTTTCTAGAGGCCAGGAATTGTAGGGGAGATCTCAGGGGAGGATCTTAATATTCATCAGCTTTATGCTGATGCACCAAAGTGAGATTTATTCCCCTGACCTCATCAGTGCTTGGGTGCGGTTGGCACAAATGGTGGCACTAACTGAATTTCTGTTACCTCTCTCCCTGAGTAGGGAGATTTAAGTTATTTACTCTCTGGCTGGGGAGGAGAAGTGTAAACCATTTATTCTTAATTGTCCTTGGTTAGGGAAGATAGGGCTTTGCAATTTACTAGATGGCTGTAAACTACTTGGCCTTCTAGCTGTCTCAGTTTCCTTATTCCACTTGTCCTGGTTTTCTAACCTATCTCAATAGTGGGGAACAGGGCCCCAACTTCCCCTATGGAAGTGAGAAAGGCCTCAAATCCCTCTCCCTACTTCCTAGAAGCAGAGATGTGACCTAGAGCTAAGCCAATAGGACATTCTAATCCAGCCCTACTGTAACATCCAACCTGCCAATGGCGACCATGTTGGTTTTGCCCTAGGACCTGACTACTCTGACCAGAGCCACATGTCTTAATGATAAATTTACCTGGTGACCGGGTCACTCAATAACCAATTTGCATAATGAACACTGCCTAAAATTCAGGCCTCATTTTAGTATTTTTTGTATTCAACTGCCATATTCCTCCTTTTTTTTTTTTGGCCACCCCTTTAGCATTTTTACAGATTTAAAAAATTAATTTCCTCTAAGGGTTTTTTCCCAAGTTTTGTATTTTTGACTAGTTATTTATGAAATGTGTCACCTTTTACAAACAATGAAATTTTTTTATTGCGGTGGGCATCTTTTCTTTAAAACTTAATTTTTTTAAGATTATTTATTTGTTTTTAGAGAGAGGGAAAGGGAGAAAGGAAGAGAAACATCATTATGTGGTTGCCTCTTGAGCTCCCTCTACTGGGGACCTGGCCTGCAACCCAGGCAGGTGCCCTGACTGGGAATCAAACCAGCAACCCTTTGGTTCGCAGGCAGGCATTCAATCCACTGAGCCGCACCTACTAGGGAGGCATCTTTTAATAATATGTGAACTTTGAACATTGTAAGGGACTTTTTTTGCAAGTTTGTATAAAGGCCCTTTCTTCAGGCAGTGCCTTCAGCAATCCCCTGGATGTGCCTCTTGCCTCAACAGTGTTCGGAGAAAACAGACCCAGGCACACCCCTTCTTCCAGCCACCCTCCAACCTCTTTTCCAGTTGCCACCTTCGGAACCATCTCAGTCATCTGAGACCAGCAAACACCATTTTTGAGCTTAACTCCTTATTGCTGAGTCACCATGAGCTCTCCAATTCATCAGAATTTTTCCACCGAGGTGGAGGCCACTGTCAACTGCCCGGTCAAGCTGCATCTGCAGGCCTCCTGCACCTACCTCTCTCTGGGTTTCTATTTTGACTGCAACGATGTGGCTCTGGAGGGCATGGGCCACTTCTTCCTTGAGTTGGCTGAGGAGAAGCTTGAGGCATCAAGCGGCTCTTGAAAATGCAAAACCAGCCCAGTGGCCACACCTCTTCAGGACCTGCTGAGGCCTTCCTAAAATGAATGGGGTGACACTCAGGATGCCATGGAAGTTGTTGTAGGCATGGAGAAGAACTTGAACTAGGCCCCTGTGGATCTGCCTGACCTGGATCCTACCCACACGCTCACCTCTGTGACTTCCTGGAGAACCAGTCCTGGATAAGGAGGTTAAACTCATCAAGAAGATGGGTGACCACCTGACGAATCTCTGAAGACTGGCAGGCCTCCAGGTGGCACTGGGCAAGTATCTCTTCTAAAGGCTCACTCTCAGGCAGGATTAGGAGCCTTTGGAGCCTGGCTTCTGCCTGAGCCTCTCCCTGTAACCACTAGGCATCCTTTTAATCACCCTGGAGGCCTCTCCCATGCCTTGGACCAAATGGAAACAAAGCTCTTGGCAGGAAAAAAAAAATCCTTTCTTCAAAGCTGCATATTTGCAGCAAGAGACACTTACTGAATTTGAAAGTTTTAAGCACAAAATGTAGTGCCCTTGGTCAGCAATTGATCTGAATTTAACAATGGGATGAGACCAGCACAGTTGGCAATCAATGCTAATTAATATCTGACTATAATGAATAAGAATACACTAGACCAAATGTGTAATATTGGGTTCATATTCCACTCAAGTCCATAAACAAGTATGGAGTTTGGTTATATTAATAAAACAAAGAAAGTTTCTTGAAGGCCAACATGCCAAAGGTTGGGATGAACACCATACTTAGGTTTTCTCTTTTAATTGCACTTCCTGAGGGCAGGGCCTCCTTTGCTTGCTACCATATCCCCAGTGGGCCCATAGGACACATTCTATGACTATCTGCAGAACAGCTAAATGGCCCATTATTATCGAACTGTTATTAAATATCATCTCAAGTGTACATGTAAGGAAATTCAGGTTCAGGAGTTGTTACTTGTCCAAGGATGTCAGGTAGGGCAGCGTGTCCATGAGCCTGGAGCCTGCACTCCTAACACAGGGGAATGTGACCTCACCCTGTACTCTAATAACTAAGCTGGGGGAGGGGCGTGGAATGGACAGACATATTCAAAACAGTTTTAATGATATTTAGTGCTGGGAGCCTGGGGATGGGTGTGTAGGTACAGAGGTCCCTGGGAGGGGATGGTTCTGAAATGACTCTCCAAGTTCTCTAAATGACTATTATTGGGGGTAGAACATTACAGAAATAAACCCAGCCTTCATAGAAAAACTCGGGACAGAATACAGCCAGGGGTGCACCCAAGTGGCCTCTGCAATGTGTTGCAGCTTTTCCAACAAAAGATTAGCTTTCTGGTGAGGGAAAAACTATTTCTGAAAACCTGAGACATAAACATGGGACCCTGCGGGCCAGCAGAGAGATCAGGCTTGACCTCTCTTTTTTCCCTTTTTCTAATGTGTATTCAATTTGTTTTCTCTAGAAATTAGAAGTGTCTCAGATTCTCATGTGCCTTTGGCCTAATGCCATTGTGCTAACACTAGTCAACATTTTATATAAAAACTGTGGTTGGGAATGTAAAATGGTACAGCACTCTGAAAAACAATTTGGCAGTTTCTTTAAAAACTAAGCATACACTTATCCTACAACCCAGCGATCACAGTCCTGGGCATTTATCCCAGAGAAATGAAAACTGTGTCCATACAAAAACGTGTACATGCTTGTTCATAGTAGCTTTATTTGTAATAGACCCAAACTGGAAACAACCAAAGTATCCTACAGCAGGTGAATGATTAAACAAACCATGGTACATGCATACCATGGAATGCTATCCAACAATAAAAAGGAACAAACTATTGATACAGGTAACAATTTGGACGGATCTCAAGGACACTATGAGTGGAAAAAACCAATCTCACGCTGGAGGGTTCCACTTATATAATGTCCTCAAAATGACAAAATTATAGAGATGGAGGACAGATTGGTGGTTGCCAGGGGTAGGATGGTGGGGGATGTTTTGGTGATGGACAGTTCTGTGTCTTGATCGCAGTGCTGGTTACTCAATTCTACACAGGTGATAAAACAGCAGACACAGGCGTTGTACCAATGTCAATGACCTGGTTTGATACTGTACTATGGATCCCTGAGCTGTACTTACTGGGGGAAACTGGATAAAGGATACAAGGGACCTCTCTGTACTATCTTTGCAACTTCCTATGAATATATAACTATTTCAAAATAGAAAATTAGAAAAAATTGTTGTTCAAAGCATCGCCTGATTTCTCAAATTTGCCTTCATAACCATTGTACAGAAATTCTAATAAGATGGAAAGATGGATATGGCTCTCATATACAGAAGCTTCTTTATTCCTTTTATAGCTTCTTAATATTCTCTTTCATGGCTGTACCATATGTATTTTTTAGTCCAAACCCTTACCCATGAATATTTAGGTTATTTCCATTTTTTCTATTGTAAAGAATTATTATAAACATTATTATCCATAGTTACCATGAATCATCTTATTTCACCCATTGCTTTTTGGATTATGTTTTAAGTAAAAATTACTTCAAGTGGCAAGATGTTTAATTAAGAACAATGCTATATTCTATATTTATGGTGCGTATTAAGCAACACAGAAAATTTTTTTCAAAGAGCCTCATTTCTGAAAATAGATATTTATATATTCTTTTCTTTTTTTATACATACATTCTTAATGCCAAAAAAGTTTCAGTCTACTTCAAGTTAGTGTACATATTCAACATTAATAAAACAGCTTTTCTATTTGATTAATTTAAATGTCATTTATCTATTGGTGTTGGTTAAATATTTTTTTAAAGGTACGCACTCATTATTACAATACAGTTCATTTTTATACAGATACAGAGATAATGTGGTACAATCTTGTCTCCTTAAATATAGCTACACACATAGAATAAGCTTGATGTTATTAATCTAGAAACATCTCCAAGCCGCATATTATAAATGGGTTCTGATGTATTAAATAGAATGGGTTTTCCCTTAGTAAAAAAAAAAAAAATTAAATCAAGTAATCAGCATCAAAATATTTGGGATACTATGAAATGTTATGCCTGGAAATGGGGCGTTTTATTCATCCTCTAAAAGTAACAGTTCATGGTACAGCACGTGTGTGAAGATTTCTGGGCAACCTTTTCTCTGCTAGCCTTTGCTGCTGCGAAGCCCAAATGTGGGCTCTGAGTCTGAGTTTTGTAACCTTCAAAAAATGTGGCTAAGGTCAAGGAACATTAGTATTTATACTTCAGAGGCCTCGTTTCCACCCGCCCCTCCCAATAGTCACGTGGTGACGGCCCTGACACAGTGGTTTCTGTGCCTCCTGGAATTTGCTGCAGCCAGTCAAGTGGAGCGAGCGCCCTCTAGGGGCCAGCTTCGGGAGCAAAATTATCAGGACACCTGGGAGAGGAACTGTGGGGATTAACCTGGATGGCCTTTCCAAAACAGCTATGCCTCTAAAACTTCCAAAAACTAAATTCTATCATTGTGGTACCAGAAATAACCTAATGGATCTGACGTTAGTGAGTGCGTGTGCATGCATGCACAAACACTCATAAAATCCGAGTGTCTCTGTAAGAAGCAGGAAACTAGTAAGATGGGAGGGGTATGTCATTGGGAGATGAGGACAGGAGACACTCACTTCCCTCCCCCAAAGTTTTGATGTTATGAAAAACTTTCAAACATACAAATAACTTGGGAAATGGTGCAATTAATTCCCACCTATCATCACTGAGATTACAAAAATGTTGTCATTTGCCCTATTTGCTTTATCTCTATATTAATTTGCCTGATTATTTGATTAGAGACCCACATTGCCCAGTAAAATCTTTATACTTTTTGAATTTTGTGCTGTGTTTATATCACGTATCCAAATAAATTTATTAATTATAATAATCACCTTTGAAAAGGATTGTGCAGGAGGACTAAATTAAATGAGATGTAGAGTAGCTGGCAGAATGCCAAGCACAGAGTACCTGCTCAATAAATGCTAACTAAGGTCTTTCTCAGGTTTCCCATCATTTGCTTTTAGGTCCCACAGTCAACTCATCGCCTTCGATTTCGCCCGAAGGTAGGCCGCCTAGGCAGGAGAGTGCTGTTTTTGGAGCTGCAGACAGGGCTCCAAAACATTCAGTGACTCAGATCAGGGTTTGCCAGGTGACAAGAGGCCCCCCGACAGGCTGGGTCTGGGCCTTTTCCCTATCCAGCTTCTTTCCACTTTTCCACACCTCTCTCAACTTCTCAGGGGCTCCTTGCAGGCCCAGAGCAGGAGGAATAATCACACTCTTTAGGCAACCCTGTTAGAAGCAGGCCAATGAGCAGGGAGGAGGCCTAGGACAGCCATGGTGTTTAACCCTTCCGGGCTGCTCTGAGAAAACTGCATCATGTCTACAAATATTCACCTTTTCCCATTGACTATCTTGTAATAAGTTTCACTATTTTCTGATATAGGAAAACATAAATATATAATTCAGAATGTGTTAAACACCAAATGGAGATACCAATTAAGTCTCTCTCTATATTTATATCTAAATCATAATATATGTATGTGATATAACATACATATACATCCTATTACTATAATATATACAGATATTAACATGTGATATATGTTGCCAATAACAAATATAAAATACATTTCAGTATGTAGTAAAAACCAAGTAGTTAGAATTCTATGCTAACTAGGTTTCTTTCTCTTTCTTTCTTTTCTTTCTTTCTTTCTTTCTTTCTTTCTTTCTTTCTTTCCTTTCTTCCTTTCTACATATACATATTACAACATATACCATGCATATATTACATGTATATATATTATATATGCATCTTATATTACATACATATATGGTATGATAGATTTTTTAAATTTATTTAGAGACCTAGTTAGTTAGCCTTTCTAACTACTTGGTTTTACCATATACTGAATCATATTTGGCTAGACTAACCCTTTTCCCAGCCAAGGGCATTAAGACCCATCTATTATTTTTTTAGATAAGCCAGTTGCGTTACTGCCTACTCTGTTAACTACAACCAATGTCTCTCTGGGCCCTCAGGCCTTCCTGCCAACCACCCATGAATCCGGAGACTTACTTCAGTCTCTGGGGAGATAGAATGGGAAAACTCATCTGCCCCTCCAGGGCCCTGTTTTTTAAAAGCTGTTCTGTCTCTGTCGCAGGACATCAGTGAAAGCAGGTCACTTAAGGCCAAATGTGCTTCTCCACGGCCAGGAGGCTGCTTCTTAGGGCCCAAACCTTCTCCTAGAGCAGAAGAAGCCTTTCTACAGGGCTGCACGGGACCTGGATGCATTAGTCCTGGGTGCCAATTCACAGCCACAAACAAAATCAGGGAAACCCCAACAACAATAATGGTTGGCATTTATTGAGCATTTTACTGTGCAAAATATTTTAATATATTATTACATTTAATTTTATCATCTTAGTCCCTACCCTTCTGATAAATTCCTCTTGGAAGACCTTAATTTACTATAAAAAATTAATTAACATTTATATATCACTATATGGCAGACACCTTTCAAGCTTTTTTACAAACATTAACTCATTTAACCCTCATAACAGTCCTACAAAGTAAGTATTACTATTACCCTGATTAAAAGAGACTAAATGTTTTGTCCCCTCCAAATCCGTATGTTGAAATCTAATCCTCAATGCAATGGTATTTACAGGTAGAGCCTACGGGAGCTAATTATGTCATAAGGGCAGAGCCCTCATGAATGGGATTAGTGTCTTTATAAAAGAGCCCCCAGAAAGCTCACCCTTTCCATCATATGAGGACATCAAGAAAATGACTATCTATGAGCAAGGAAGCGGGCTCTCACCAGACACTGAATCTTTTGGTACCTTGATCTTGTACTCCCCAGACTCCAGAACTCTGAGAAATAAGTTTCTGTTGTGTATAAGCTACCCAATCTACGGTACTTTGTTAGAGCAGCTCAGACTAAGACATCCACTTAACAGATGAGCTGAGATATCCTCATAGGTGCCACTTGTAATACAGATCTCAAAGCAGAAACATGTGCATATGAACTATATGGGCAAGAGTGTGAGGAAACAGGCGCTTTTAGATATTGCTTGTGGGAAGGTAAATTTGGAAATCAATATGACAATACTGAACACAATTTAAAAGGCACATTTTGTTGCCCTTGAAATTCTTCCTCTAGAAATTAGATGCATTTACATGAGTGTGCAAAGACATATGGACAAGGCATTCCATTGTACCATGGTTGTAATAATAAAGACTAGAATACTAGGTGGTAATGTAATAGGGCTTCAGTTAAACAAATTATGATACAGTCACACTGAAATGCTATAGAGCTATGAAGATGAATGAGGAGAATCCACTTGCACTGATATGCAAAGTCCTACAAGATACATTTCTAATGAAAAAACAAAGCACGGGTCACTGTGTGCGTCTTAAAAGCTAACATTTAAGCCAAAGTACCAGATTCCAATTTAGGGAAGATAGAGTAAATATAGTTCACCCTATCTATCATGATTACTGCAATTATAAATCCTTTCAGAATGCATGGAACAGCAATCTAAGGATACTGAATTAGGGAAAGAAGCCAGAATCCAAAGGCACACCAAGGTGGAGGGGAATTCACAATTTTTTTCCTTTAACGTTGCCCAGCCTGGACCCAAAAGCAGCTGCTCAAAACCCAGTAGGGTTCATCAGGTACAGATGGAAAGAGTTCCACAAGAAGCCCTCTCTTTCTGATCTGAGGGGGGCGTGTGTGTGTTTTGGGGGTTGGGGGGGTACTCCAGTTTGGTTTTTTCTTTTTTCTGTTTTCCCCTGCCCCAGCCTATAGGCAATACCTTGGTGTGGGTGGCAGCAGTGTGTGGGCAGGTGGTTAAAACTCCAGAGGAGCTATGGTTCTAAGAGGCTGGAGAGAATCCCATTGCGTTGGTTCTCTTTCTGTCTGCCCTTGATCCCAGATACAAACACAGTGGTGGGAAGCGCACAGCAGACCAGGGAAACTAAAGACTCCCCTCGAATTCATAAGGTGAAGTCTTAACCCTCAGTACCTCAGAATGTGATAGGAGATAGGGTCTTATATTTGCTAATTAAGGTAAAATGAGGTCACTAGGGTAGGCCCTAATCCAATATGACTGGTGTCCTTAAAAAAAAGGGATTGAGACACAGACATGTACATGCACACAGGAGAGGCTGTGTAATGACAGAACAAGAAGGCAAGGGGATAGGCCGCAGAAGAAACCAACACTGCTGGCACCTTTGTCCTGAATTTCCAGCCTCAAGAAATGTGAAAAAGTTAATTTCTGTTATTTAATCCACCCAGTCTGTGGTATATTGTTATGGCAGCCCTAGCAAACTAATACACCTATCTTTCTGGCTGGAGGACTAGAAAAGGAGGCTCTAGCACATCAGAAAGTATTGGGGAGATCATCGAAATGAGGGCGATCAAGACATTCCAGAAGGCTGTGTATGAACTCCAAGGCCCATCCCAGATGTTACATGTGCAGATCAGACCCTAAACAGCATATCAAAGGCTTTGCCAACTGAGCTACAAGATAGATACCACTCAGGTCCCTGACTGATCCCTGGGGGGAGCACATGTGGGACTGATCTGCATAGTACTGCAAAAGCTTTCAAAACTGAGCTGACTTTGGAATCACAGCCCACACAAAGTAGGCAGGCTGAAACTTGCAACCTGAACCTAACCTTCTGGATGACCTGCAAAAATTTTAGATATCACATTCTCTAGTCAGGTTGACATAGAAATACAAAGAAAAGACACAGATTACTAATTTCAGGAGTGAAAAATGGTGTATCACTACAGACTCCAAAGGCTTTTAACTTGAATTTCATGAACAAATCAACACATAAATTTGGCAACACAGGTGAAATGGACCTATTCCTTGGAAAATACAAACAACCACCATTCTCTCAAGAATAGATAATCTGAATAATTCTATATTTATTAAAGAAATGGAATTTGGAGCTATAAGCTCACTGAAAAATAAATCTCCAGATGGTTTCAGTTATAAATTCTATCAAATATTTAAAGAGGAAATAAAACCAATTCTACATAACCTTTTTCAGAAAATAGAAGAGGAAGGAACACTTCCCAAATCATTCTGAGACAAACATTACCCTGCTACTAAAACCAGGCAAGACAATACAAGAAAACAAGAAATAGACCAATTATCTTTCATTAACACAGACATAAATCTCCTTAACAAAACACAAAATATTAGCAAAGCAAATCCAGCCATATATACATCACCATGACCAACTGGGGTGTATACTAAGGAATGCAATGTTAGTTCAATATGGAAAAATCAATTAACGTAATACACTCTCCTAAGGAACTAAGAAGAAAAATCAAATAAACATACGAATTGACTCAGCAAACCAGGAACAGAGGAGAAACTTCCTTAGCTTGAATTAAAATATCGACCAAAAAAAAAAAAATTAAAAGACACATAACACTTACTGGTGCAACACTGAATGCCTTCTCTCTAAAATGGGGAACAAGGCAAATATGTGCATTTTCACCACTCCTATTTAACACTGGTACTAGAAGGCCAGTAATATGGCAAGAAAAAGAAACAAAAGGCATATATGTTGAAAAGAAGAAATAGAATGATCTCTTGCACAGTCAACTTAATTATCTATGTAGACAATCCCATGGAGTCTTCAAAAAAACTCCTGGGAGTAGTAAGCGAGTTTAGCAAGGTTTCAGGATACAGAGTCAAAACCTGAAAATCAATTGTATTTCTATATACTAGCAGTAAACAATTAGAAACTGACATATCAAAAAATATAATTTACAGCCCTGACCTGCATGGCTCGGTGGGTTGGGTATCGTACAGTAAAGCAAAAGGTTACCGGTTCTATTTCCAGTCAGGGCACATGTCTGGGTTGCAGGCCAAGTCCCCGGTCGGGGGTGTGCAAGAGGCAACAGACCAATGCTTCTCTCACACATCAGTATTTCTTTCCCTCTCTTCCATGCTCTCTAAAAATAAATAAATAAAATCTTTTAAAAATACCATTTACAATACCTTAAAAAGGACATAAATGCTTAAGCCTAAATCTAGTAAAATATGTGCAATATCTGTATGCTGAAAACTGCAAAAGGCCAATGAAAGGAATCGAAGACCAAAGTAAATGGAGAAACATGCTGGGTTTATGGGTTGGAAGACTCAATATAGGCAGGACATCAGTTCTTCTCAAAACGTTCTACATATTCAACACTATTCCAAACGAAATTTTATCAATATTTTTTCTGGAATACTACTCAACCATAAAAAAGAAGAAAATTTTACCCTTTGCAACAGAATGCATCGACCTGGAGAAATTATGGTAAGTGAAATAAGCCAGTCAGAGAAAGATAAATACCATATGATTTCACTCATATGTGGAATCTAATGAACAAACTAAACTAACACGCAAAATAGAGACAGGCTCATAGATAGAAAGCAGGCTGATACCTATGGGGAGGTTAGGGGGTGGAGGGATAAAGCAAAAAGGAAAGAGGACTCATGGACATGGACAACAGTGTGGTGATTGTGGGGGTGAGGGGAGTATAAAGTGAATAAATGGTAATGGAAAAAACCAATAGAAAAAGATTTTTCTGTAGAGACGGATAAGCTGATTGTAAAACAATTTTGAAAAAGAGTAAGGTTAAGAGGATTCACACTACTTGGTTTTAAATATTACTATACAGCTACAGTGATTAAGACAGTATAATATTGAAGAAGGGATAAACGCACAAATCAACGCAACAGAGAGGGGTCCAAAAACAAACCCATTCAAAACAATCAATTGATTTTTGCACAAAGGTACAAAGGCAATCAACAGAGAAAAGATGGTCTTTTTACCAAATGATGTTGCCACAATTGGACATCCATATGCAAACTAACCCTGGATCTAAACCTCACACCTTATACAAATATTAACTCAAAATTGAGCATAGATCTGAATGTAAAACTATGAAACTTTAAAGATTTTTTAAAAATGCTCACCTGAGGACATTTTTTTCATTGCTTTCAAGAGAGAAAGGAAGCGGGAGAGAGAAACATCAACGTGAAAGAGAGGCATTGATCAGTTGCCTCCCGTACCAGGGATCCCATGCACCTGGACTGGGGATTGAACCTGCAACCTCGGTATGTGCCCTGACTGGGAATTGAACCCACAACCCTTTGGTAACCGAACGATGCTCTGACCACTTGAGCCACATTGGTTTGGGCTCAAACTATAAAACTTTGGAAGAAAACATCAAAGGAAAATTTCGCAATCTGGGGTTAGCCAAAGAGTTCTTAGACATGACACCAAAACATAATCCATAAAAGAAAAACCTGATAACCTGAATTTCATCAAAATTTAAAACTTCTTCTCTGCAAAAGATACTCTTAATTGAAAGATGTACCACAGACTGCAAGAAAATATTTGCAAATCATATATTCGACATAGGACTTGTATCCAGCATACATAGAGTGTGGCAAAAGTAGGTTTATAGTTGTTCATATGGAAAATAATACAGTAATAAATAATAATACAAAGGTAAACCCTGGCCCTGACCAGTGCGGCTCAGTTGGTTGGAATATCATCCAGTAAACTGAAAGGTCGCAGATCCCATTCCCTGTCAGGGCACATGCCTGGGTTATGGGTTCGGTCCCCAGTCGGGGTGCATGCAAGAGGCAACTGATGGATCTTTCTTTCTCACACTGTTGTTTCCCTCCCTCTCTCCTTTACCCTCTCTCTAAAACCAATGGGCATGTACTTGAATGAGGATTTAAAAAAAAAAGAATAAGCTCTGTTTCATGTACTCACAAATGTAAACCTAGTCTTTCCACACCCTGTATATTATTCAACTTAAAGAAAACAAACAAACCCCCCAAAATGGGCAAAAGATTTAAACAGACATTTCACAAAAAATGATATATGGTCAAATAGCACAGGAAGAGATGCTCAACATCATTGGTCATTAAGGAAATGCAAATCAAAACCATGATGAGATATAACTACACACCCATTAGAAAGGAAAAAAAACAAACAAACAAAACAACAAATTGATAACCCCAAGTGTTGGTGATGGTGTGGAGTCACTGGAACTCTCATACATTGTTGGAAAGAATACAAAATGATATGGCCATTCCAGAAAACAGTTTGGCAGTTTTCTAAAAGGTAAATATACACTTACTTTATGACACAGCAATCCCAATCCCATGCCATACAGAAATGAAAACTCGTGTTTATACAATACTCTCTCCAAAATTTTTATGTTAGCTCAATTCATCATCACCAAAAACTGGAATCAACTCAAATGTCTTTCAACAGGTAAATGGATAAACTGTGTTACATGCAAACAACAAAATATTACTCAGCAATAAGGAGGAATGAACTACTGAAACATTGATAACTTGGATGTCTCAAAGGCAAAACATTGGTGAAATAAGCCAGTCTCAAAAAGTTATACACTATATGATTTTACTTACTTAACATTCTGGAAAAGGCTATAGTATGGCAACAGAGACACAAATTAGTGGTTGTCAGGACTGGGAGTGGAGGAAGAGCTTCACAAGGACAACAGGAGGGAGTATCGGGGGTCATATGACCATTGTGTATCCTGACTGTGGTTATCATTACCCAAATCTATACCAGCTTCAAAACTCAAAGACCTCACAATTTTTCTGTATACTCATTTTATTTTTTATTATTTTAAACATTTTTTATCCTCACCGAAGGACATTTTTTCATTGTTTTTAGAGAAAGAGGAAGGGCGAGAGAGAGAAACATTGATGTGAGACAGAAGTATCAACTGGTTGCCTCCATAGGCGCCCCAACTGGGGACTGAACCCGCAACCTAGGTATGTGCCCTGACCAGGAATTGAACTGGTGACCTTTTGGTTTGAGGTAGATGCTCAAGCCAACTGAGCCACACCAGCCAGTGCCTGTACACCCACTTAAAAAAAAAATCTTAAAAGGCTGACATCTGTGTAAAGGGAAAATACCGACATACATGCTTATATACAAATAGCCCTTCTCTGTAAATACACAGAATGAGGCATAGTGGCTGCCAGCAAGCAGGGAAAGGAATGGGGGTAACTGAGGTTCAGGGATGGGAAGGGTGTTTCCTACAACAAGATAAATGGACTATTCAAAAACATTTTTTAATTAAAAATAAAATAAAAATATAAGTGCATATGACTATATTGGAAAGAAATATGCAGAAATTATAAGAGATATTTGGCTTAAAGTGGTACATAGAGTTTCCTTTTGGGAAAATAAGCTTTGAAGATGGACCGCGGTGGTGGTTGAACAACACTGTGAATGCATTTAATGAGACTGAGCTGTATACTTAAAAGTGGTTAAAACGGTAAATCTTACATTATGTGTCTTTACCACAATAAAAAACAATCTAATTAGAATGTTAGCAAAAGACTTGAACAGACACTTCACCAAAGATGGTTGCAAGTAAGCACATAAAAACATATTCATAGACATGCAAGTTAAAGCCATGAGGGATAGATACCACTACGCATCTATTAGAACAGTTAACATTTACAAATTAGTAGCAGTGCTGGCAAGGATCCAGAGCAAGTGGACATTTCATACATTGCTGGAGGTAATGTAAAAATACAGGGGCCGGCAGAAGTAAGGCTTGCTTGAGCATGGCTGGCAGGGTAATAATACGGGTGTAATAATTTATAGTTTTAATTTGAACATGTCACCTAAAATGTCATATGGTGTGCTTGAGTGTGGTATTGTTATGTTACCGAATTACATGCTTATGATTTTGTAATAAAAAAGGGGCATTATTTGTGTCGGACCCTGTAGTATGGCCACTCTGGAAAAATAGTCTGGTAATTTCTTAAAAGTTAAACATACACTTACCATACAACTGTAGCGCTGGATACTTACGTGAAGAAATGAATACTTAGGTTTCAAACAAAAACCTATAAATCAGCGTTCATAGCAGCTTTATTGGTAATAGCTAAAACTGGCTACCACCCAAATGTCCTTCAATGGGTGATTGGATAAACTGATCACAACTATCATACAAAAATTCATCAATAAAAAGAAATGAAATGTTGATACATACGACTTGAATGGATCTGAAGGGTATCAGGCTGAGTGACACTAGCCAATGAGTTACATATTGTATGATCCCATGTACAAAACATTCTCGAAATAACAAATTATAGTGCTTGAGAATAGATCAGTGGTTGCCCAGAGTTACGGGCAGGGGTGGGGTGTGACTATGAGGTAAAATGACAGAGCTTCTGTGTGGTGATGGAACAATTCTGTATTCTGACTGTGGTGGTGGTTAGGTGAATCTGTACATGTGATAAAATCTATGGTACTACACACAGACACAAAAGAATGCATATAAAATTGGTGAAAGCCGAATAAAGTCTATCTCTACTTCAGTTAATAATATTGTACAAAATTTGGGAGTTTTGATAATGTGCTATGGTTATACAGTATCACTGGGCAAAGCTGGGTGAACTCTGTGCTATTTTTGAAACTTTTTGTCAGTCTTAAAGTCTTTCAAAGAATTATAAGACAAAAAGGAGTAAACTACTGATACACTTAAAGATATGATGAATCTCAAGAACATTTTGCTGAGCTAAGGAAGACAGAAACAAAAGATACATCTTATAGTTCCTTTTATTTTAAGTTCTAAAACAGGTAAACTAAAATAAAATAAGGAAAATCATATCTGTGGTTGCCCGTACGGTGATGTGTGGGGAATGACCGGGAGGAAACATGAAGGCACTTTCTGGGGTGGTAGAAATGTGCATTTTACTGCGGTTACGTTACATCTAAAAAGTTGGGGGGTGGGGGACAAAAGCCCCTCATTAATAAACCTTGCTTGCAATGCGCACACGCACACACAAAGTTGGTCAAGCCCATACACAGTGAAAATTTTAGGTAAAGGACTGACTAAAGTGACTTGAGGACAAATGTTCCTATGACTTAGGAAAGATTTAATTGCGAGACGGAAGTGGCCTAGTTGGCCAAATTACACTTTCCAATCCCTTTCTGTAAAAATCTACAGCATATGAATGTAGGCTGGTTTGGTAAAGATTATAGATTTAAAATTCAGCATTTTTATCTTTTGTGCCTTTTAAGCAGAAAATTGTGCCTAGCTTTTCCAAACTGGCCATTTATAGAGTTTGAAAGGAAAGCACATGTACTGTTGAATATACCTAATGCATCTAAAATGTCCACAGTCATTATCTCAAAAGGAAATTCTCAGCTGAGGTCAACTGAGTCCTGAGGAGTTGCACTGCCCTTCTTACTCAGCTGGCCAGACTAGGTGGACCCTCAGTGTTCCTGGCTTTTCGGATCTCTATGTAAATATGGCCCAAGATTACAGTTTGTCTAGACCAGGGTCCAGATTCCGGCTTCTCTCCGGGTCATTGTTCCTTCATCTGAGGTCTCCCTTTGCTTTGTAATTCTAGTCCTGAAATCGTTCAGTGCTGATGGTGAGAGCTGACACATTTTCATACTAAGCAGAACCCAGGAATCCCTGAGGGCTAACACCTCAGATTCAGGGGGTTTCTCAGGGATGCTGTGGCTGTCTGTGATATGCTGGGGCTTCCTGCCAAGGACTAGAAGAGTCTTGGAAGGTCTTGATTTCATACCTTAGAGAACATCTCTTTTTTAGAGATGAGGAAGCAGAGAGGTCCAGAGATTAAAGGCCATCTCTATGCGGCTGTCCCCAAATTTGTTACCTCTAGTCCTGCCTAGCCTCTCGTTCTAGGCTCCTATATCCAACCAGGGTATGGCCCAGTCATTTAAATTTAGCCGGTTCAAATGGACTCTTCCTACTTGCTTCCAGGCTCCCCAATCCCGCATCTATCCACACACACACACACACACACACACACACGCGTATCTTCAGCTCTTCCCCTTCCCTCACAGCAATCCTATTTCTTCCTCCTGCAAATAGATCTCAATCCTGTCCCCTTTTACTCATCCCCAAACTGCCCCTACTCCAGCTCTCTCTCCGCTGCTTCTGCCCCCTCACAGCCCCCCCACCCCACCCCGCATTCTTGCTCAGGAACCAGACTCTCCCGTGATCTAGTCACTCCCTGCTGTGCACGCGTTTCCCAGAGCCCTAAATTAAACCGACTCCGAGGCTGCACCGGCAGACTGCAGCCCACAGATAGGTTTTGTTTGGAGTATCCTGGGGAGGACTGGGCGCTAATGGTGTCCTCTATGGTCCCACTTGCTACTTGATTCCCAAGCATCAAGGTGAGACAAATGAGAGGAAGCTTCCAGAGGCTGCCCTAGTCAGGTCTTTGGCCCTATAAGGCCTTCTTTAAATGCAGGTTGTTGTAAACCTCCTTATGGGTAGGACTCAGACTTCTGCTTTAGAAAGCGGTGAAAAAAGCCAGTCCCAGCTCATTTAAACTATCTCTGCTTCAGTTCACCCATCTGTGAAACGGACAAAATAACACTAATTACCCGAGAGGGTTCCTGTGAGAATGAAATGAGCTCTAAAGCACTTACCACAGCACACAGTAGGCGCTTAACGCGTCAATGAAAGCTCTTGCTCACATTCTAAGGAACCAACACACAGTGCTGTCCAAAACTGGACTCGCTCATAAGGTGCTAAGCCTGCTGTCACTAGAGTGTGTGCAAGGCAACTTTGGTGCCCAAAGGATTCCAGTGCCCGCAGAAGGTTGGTCTAGACCTTAAAGTCCCTCCGGCTTCGAGCTGTGCTCTGAGTCTGACTTCAGGTCCCCGCGCTTCAAGCAACATCACCCAAGAGTGTGTCCTCGGCCAGCACCCCGGATACCAGAAACCGCCGGTCATCAGAAATCAAGTTGATTGGAACCGACCCCAGACAGCGGCGGGACCATCCCCACGAGGGTGGGGAGAAAGGACGGGGCACGCAGGCGCCGCGCTCTGCCATTGGTCGGCGCCAGCAGGGAGGCGGGACCCTTGACGTCGCAGCCCCACTGTGTTGTCACTCGGCGGCGGCTAGAGGACAAGGTTAAGATGGCGGGGATGTCTGAGCTGGTGCGGAGACCCCTTCAGCTGGTAGGCAGCGGCACGCAGGCCCTACGGCCCGCACGAACCCTGCCCACCCCGCATACCCTCTGAGCGTCCTTTTTCTCTCTCCGCCAGGTTTCCGGGCTGCTGAGGAGGCGCTTTCACGGGACGGCGCCGGCGGCTCTGCAGGTAACTGGCCCGGACGCCGGCCGGGACAGGGAGGGGTCCCCTCCTCCGCGGGTGGAGGCCGGGGGCGCGCCTGCGCAGTGGCGGGCGAGCGCTGCGGGAGAGGCCGCCGCTGACCTTGAAGTCCGGGGACCTCCGCCTCCTGCGTGGGACGCGGGCTTCCCTTGCTGCGACCCGGCATCAGACACCAGCATGTTCTCCCCTCAAGCCTCATTAGAATTCGTTGTGCGATATGGGGACACTAGACTTGACGTGTTTTCCCTGACCCTTTTCATTTTTATTGTGGTAGAATATACATAACAAAATTAATCTGTTTCAAGTGAGTATTCAGCGGCACTAAGGCCATTCACCATATCGTGCAGCCATCACCACCAGCCATCTCCAAAATTTCATCTTCGTCTCTAACAGAAACTCTGTAGTATCCGCTAAACAGAAACTGCGCGTTTCGCCTTTGCCCCTGTAACTACTCTATTGCACTTTCTGTACCTGTTCTAGGTACGCCATGGGAGTGGAATCGTACAGTATTTGTCCTTTTATATCTGGCTTATTTTTCACTTAGCATAGCGTTTTCAGGGTTCATTCGTGTTGCAGCACGCGTCCGAATTTCATTGTTTTTAATGGCTGAATAATATTCCATTGTGTGTATATACCACGTTTTGTTTATCTGATTACCTATTGATGGACACTTGGGTTGTTTCCACCTTTTAGATTGCAAATAATGCTGCTAGGAACGTTGATGTGCAAGAATCTGAGTTTCTGCTTTCAATTCTTTGGGGGGATATATTAAGAAGGGGAATAGTTGGATTATACGGTAATTCTATGTTAAATTTTTTGAGGATCCTTCCCCCTTTTTTTACTAGAGGATTCTACCAACCTATGTGGTAAAATAACTACTAAACCCTGAAGGCAAAGTGTGTGGCAGTGCCTGGCACCTGGTGAGGGCTCAATATGGAGAATTATTTAGGCTTCCTTAACAGATCTCTAAGTGTGGAAGTAAAACAACCCAGTATACTTGCTGCGTATGAAGTTTCACCTGTGAACTGGTCTGGCCAGCGAGCAGATCTCTAAAGCCTAGGTGTGCATCAAGCAAAGTGTTAAGTAAATTTCTCATTAACATGTCCAGTCAAAGACTAGCTGTGTGTGATAGAAATGTTACTTGTAGAATTCTTTGACCTTTTAAAGAGAAGCCTGTTCTAGAGATAGTTTTTATATTATATGCCGTAGACGTCCTAGGTAATATAAAGGGGGAGAATCTCAATAGTATCCTAAAGAATACTGTAGCTTACTGAATGTGTCTCCATACCTGTGACAGGTGACAGTTCGTGAGGCTATAAATCAAGGTATGGATGAGGAGCTGGAAAGAGATGAAAAGGTATTTCTGCTCGGGGAAGAAGTTGCCCAATATGATGGGGCATACAAGGTAACCAAGATCTGTGAAAATTGTACAAAATTGAGGTGACTATCTGCCTCCATATACACTTAAAAGTAAGGGGGTCATTGTTTAATTTTAGGTTAGTCGAGGCCTATGGAAGAAATATGGAGATAAGAGGATCATAGACACACCCATATCTGAGGTAAGCCTTCCACCAGAAAGCAGACCTTTGAGGGGCACATCAGTTAAAATTTACACAGTCCTAATTTTTGTGGGTTTTCACATGTTTGTATTTTATTTTATAGATGGGCTTTGCTGGAATTGCTGTAGGTGCAGCTATGGTATGAATCTTTATGAATCTTTTCCAAAGAGATTTTTAATGTGACCTTTGAAAACATTATTTGAATGTTGTAAGAGCAGAGCGGTTGCCCCTCTTCATTGCCATTTTAAGTCTTTTTAACATAAATGTTTTTGATTTTACAGGCAGGGTTGCGGCCCATTTGTGAATTTATGACCTTCAATTTCTCTATGCAAGCTATTGACCAGGTTATAAACTCAGCTGCCAAGACCTACTACATGTCAGGGGGCCTTCGGTTTGTGCCCATAGTCTTCAGGGGGCCCAATGGGGCCTCGGCAGGTGTAGCTGCCCAACACTCACAGTGCTTTGCTGCCTGGTATGGGCACTGCCCAGGCTTAAAGGTGGTCAGCCCCTGGAATTCAGAGGATGCAAAAGGACTTATTAAATCAGCCATTCGGGATAACAATCCAGGTCAGCAGATTAACACTTGGATCTCTTCTGAACAATAAAAAACTAAAATGAAATCTTTGCGTGGGAGGCACCAATAAAGGCTTCTAGTTATGCTTACACATATCATATAAAATGCTGATTTACAGATGTAAAGATAGTGAAAGATGTTTTTCGCCAGTTAGGTAAAGGAGGCTTTACTGCATACTTACAACATTGATTAAACCTCCATGGATAAAGCTAGGATTTGACCAGACTACAAATGTCAGTACCTAAACCATCCTCAAGGGTGCTAGATACGATAGACACAAGGTTTCCTAATCAGCACAGTGAAACTTTTCACAAAATGAGTGATAGTGATGGTCTCCCTCCCGGGAGCATGCCCACACCTTTCTTCCAAGGCGAGCATCTCCTAAACTCTAAGGGTTTGTCCTCATAAGACTTGCACCCAAGGGAGCAATGGACAGTGGCAACTTGTCCAGGGCTAACCCCCTGACCCTGTCTCCAGGGCCCCTTTTCTCTGATTTTCCAGTAGCCAAAACAGCCCTGCCTAGGTTCATTTCTTTCCTGTAACATTTCTAGAGAGCCAAAGCAGCCCTACCTATGCTCTCCCTATTGCTTCTTCTATCCTAAGCCCTTCCGTGTTTCACTGTCCCTAGCTTTAATAAACGCACTCTCAAAAAAAAAAAAATAGTGTTGTGTGTACATTTTTAGTCCTGTATGACTTTTGCTTAAGTGTTTCTATTTTGCAGTGGTGATGCTAGAAAGTGAATTGATGTATGGAGTTCCTTTTGAACTTCCCCAAGAAGCTCAGTCAAAAGACTTTCTCATTCCTATTGGGAAAGCCAAAATAGAAAGGCAAGGTAAGAGAACTTAGTATAGATTTAAACATTTTTGTAATCTAGCCCCTCTATTTGTGTTATTCAAATTCAACGTAGACTGTATTGCCCTTTACTTTTACAAGGGAAGTAGGATGAGTTCAAGTTAATGCGTCATGCCCTAATTGCTCATACATTTGTACTTTTCTAAATCCTAATCCAGTAGATGTGTATTTCATTTATAGGAAGGGTGCCACATTCTTCATATCACTGCAGTGAAGCTAAGTTGAAGATTGTACAAATGAACTTAATTTCAACCTGACCTCTGACCACTTTGTTTCAGGGACACATATAACTGTAGTTGCCCATTCAAGACCTGTGGGCCACTGCTTGGAAGCTGCAACAGTGCTGTCTAAAGAGGGAATCGAATGTGAGGTGAGTGGGCATCAGTTCTTAAAAAATCAGAAAGATTTCTTTTATATTTAAGACCCAGAAATAGTTTGAGTTCTATAATATGTAAAACCTTGCCTTGTCACTCAGCTCTGCCTCTGCGGAAAGCTGGGAATCAGCTTGCTTTCCCAATGCATACTTTTTACCACCTAGATCCTGGATCTTTTAGAATAGTACCACTTTTTCAAGCTGAAAATCCAGCCTTGGAAATGGAGGTGGAGAGAAGGGGAAACTTAGAAGTCAGTGAGTCTAACCCTTTCATATCCAGGACCTGCCACTTGTTAGGTACACTTGGACAAGTTACGTACACTAAATCTCAAACGACATGGAGACAGACAGGAGCTTAGGCAGAACAGCAGAGGGAGAGCTGGCTACAGAGCGCATGGAGGGGATAGTATGTTTTCTGTCTCATCAGGGTGGTTGTGACAATTGCTCTTAGTGTAGTGCCTGGTACACAGTAAACAGTCAGATGTTAGTTATTATTTTGATGAGAAGGAAGTTAAAGCCAAGGAGGGTAAGTGAATTCTGTAAGTTGACAAGAGCTACTTAAAGATTTTTGTTTTAATTAAATTTCCCCTCTTACATCTTGTTTATGAATAGGCACATTGGATTTTCCTAAACACAAAGACTAATAGGAAACAAAGAGACAAAAAGTGGTGTTATGGGGATAAGACTGTATTTATGATGCAGGGGCTCCATAAAGCTTATCTATTTCATTATCTGTTCAGGTGATAAATTTGCGAACCATCAGACCAATGGACATTGAAACAATAGAAGCCAGTGTCATGAAGACCAATCATCTCATAACTGTGGAAGGAGGCTGGCCACAGTTTGGAGTAGGAGCTGAAATTTGTGCCAGGATCATGGAAGGTATTTCAGAGAAACTAGTTTTGGAACAGTCAAGCTGCATTAAACACGTATTTGGATACTGGGTAAAGAGATTAAAAACTAGGAGAGGCCAAATGGCTTGAACTTTGAATTTGTCAGGTTGGCATTTTTTTCCCTTTGGGTAAGTGTTTTAAAAAGCAAAACCAAAAATAACATAAATAACTAAATAGCAAAACCAGAAACAATCCCCAGTAATTAGCGTTCCTTTAGATTTTCATCTTTGGACAGCCACACCATTTGTGCCAAAGTGTTGGCGTTCGGCTGGCTTTTCTTGCCTCTCTTAGTTAAGCTTCCTTCTCTCCTAGGCCCTGGATTCAACTACCTGGATGCTCCTGCAGTTCGTGTCACTGGTGCTGATGTCCCTATGCCTTATGCAAAGATTCTAGAAGACAACTGTGTACCTCAGGTTAAGGACATCATATTTGCAATAAAGAAAACTTTGAATGTCTAGTTTGGACTTGAATATCAAGTCATTGGGATTTATTTAAAATACTTGCTGACACTACCTGGATTGAACTGTAAGACCTTATGATTCAATGTTTTTATACTAGGAAGAAGTTTAAATGTGCTTGTATGTGGAAAAACTCCATTCTTACTATGCTAGACTCCATGCCTATTTTTTGTCTGTTACAGTTGCCATTTCTTTGAATAAGACAAATGTAAAATTTTACCCTCTCATTAGAAGGACACAGTATGCATGTGGTAAAGTCCTGATGAAAGATTTATCCAAAAAAAGACAACTGGTATGTAAAAGTAAAAGCATATGATCTACATTTCCTGTTAGATTGTTTTGATAAGGAATAAAGGAATTCCTAACTATGACTAATTGTATTTTTATATTCTTGAAAATAAATGTGGGGTGGAAGTCTTAAAATTGTATTAAGAAATTACTGTCATCAGGAACTAATTGTTAATGATCCTAAACCACGTCACACCGGAAACAGGAACCTGTCCACAGACTCTTCAGATACCTAATTCTAATTGGGCTCCCTTTAAAATTAAAGCAAAATTCTTGTCAGGTGTTTTCCCTACACAGACTTCCTGTCCTACATTGCCCTCTTCAGAAGTTGAGATGGAAAAGATAGGTTTATGTTGGTTATAGAAGCATACAAGTGATGCAAGGCAGAACTGTTAGCTCTTATTAAGAGGGAAAATAGGACATGAAAGAAAGAGGTTGGATAGGTGGGAAGAAAACTTCAGGAAAACTGTGTCGATCTGGTCTTTGTTTACACATGTTACTACAAAAAGTTCCCATCTGACATATTTAGCCAAGCTACAGACAACCTATTTTCTTAACATGGTTTATTTTAATAAAAAATACAGCTGAACATATTTATCACAGATTACATGAAACTAGAGACAATGACATTTTCTCTGCATAGTAACCAACACTGACGTGTGTATTTAAATTTTTAAATGGATTACTTATAATCCTTTAAAGTGCAATTTATTTAAGGATTTAAGCAAATCATAGGATAAAGGATTTTTCTAATAAATGAGTAACATTTAAAGATGATGTATTTGAATAAATCTTTCAAAAATCAGAATACTATAAATGCCAAACTCGCTTGTGTTGTAACAATTCCCCACAAACCACAAATTTAATTTCTGAGGAGTAATACGATCCTGTAATTGGCAAGAGCATTTTCTGATGTTAACATTTTTTTGTTCATTACACTAACTATGAGGAACTATATGAGTCCAGAGTAGTTGCTTTAGCAGCCCTGAGTTCTATAACCACAACAGTATTCTATTTGAGAGGAAAATGAACTCAGCTGCTTCTCTGACTCAGCAATATAACTATGCTTTGGGCTATAGTGTTAATGTCTAAGATGAAATTAAGGTAGCAAAAATGGAAGTTAGAATCTAGGAAATAACCAGAAAATGCTTTAGGGAAATAAACTTGAGAGGAACATTTCTAGGAGCTGTCTGATGGGATAGGAAGGATTGCAACACAGGCCATTCACCGCTGTGACTGTATATTGTCATTGTTTTTGTCCATTTCCTTCAATTGGTAGAAATATTGATTCTGATATGCTGCTTCCCCCAAAAGATGCCCATTAGAGGATGAACAATTCCTTTAAAATGGTAATAAAGGAGCAAACTACTCTTTAAGGCAGCAATGCCAGCCTGATTTTAATCTACTTGAAGAATATTTCCCTCCTGAAAAGCCCCTACATGAGAATCTGCAAAACAGTATGTATCTCCACTGGCTCAGCAATCAACTCATCCAGGAGAGTCCTTCAGTGGTTGGAGGTGGGCAGGAAAAAAACAAACGAACTCTTCCCTCCAAGTGTAAACATGAAGCTTTAGCCAATCTTAGGAGCACTGTGATCACAGGTTTCAGCTTTCCTCAAAGTTCCTTTTTGGAAATTCTGGATGGAGCTGAGTAAGGCCCCTCGGTTCACACCATTCACAGCCTGGGGCTGGAGCTGTGTGGGCACCTCTGTGCCCGAAGGAGGCAAGGGAGCTGCTGGTGGTGGAGGCGGAGGTGGAGGAGGTGGAGGTAATGTGGAAATCCCTGTGGAGGAAAAAGGGGACCGTCAGTGTCGCCTCCAAACATCTGGTATACGTGCTACTGCTCAGTCCTGGGCAGGACAGGCTGGTGAGGCTGCAAGTGTTTTCCCTCAGAGGGACCAAATTGTCCAGTACTGTATGATTTTTAAAATACTGAACAAGAAAACTAGAAGCATCAAAGCGGAATTTAAAAGTTGCCATTTCTCCCAAATAACAGCCATGTGAGAAAAAACTGAACAAACATCACAGATTACATGAAACTATACATAGTGACATTCTCTCAGCGTAGATGGATGAGGCCTTAACTCCATTTCCAAATTTTAGTAATGGTCCCCAAAGGAAAGTTCCATCAGCTATTTCAGCCAGGTCCCTGACAGCTCCACCCACTTCTGAGCTAGCAGTTAAAGATAGACATCTGTAGGCAGAGTTGGGCTACCTGAATATCAATTAGTAATAAAGGATGAACAGTTCTTAGCTGTTCCAACACACACACACATATTTGAAGGATATGATTTAGTATAAAGTAACAAATCACTCAGTATTCTTAGCAAAAAAACAGCGCCTGTCAGGTTATGAGATCCCCAGGGGCATCTGTCTCAAATAATCATTTTCTATTAGGATGCATTAAAGAAATATAAAAAGCTAATAATTCTTGCATTGCTAAGTAGGGGGCAAAGGGCTTTCTCTCCCCAGCAATGGTATCCTCAGGGAGGAGTTTTCCTCAAGCACCCTTCTTTCCACTGTGGCCCAATCCAGAATGTAATTGCATGAACCCAACATCTTTGCTGAAGCATCAGGAGAGATTGGAATGCGGAGCTCTACCCTAGTGGGCAAGGAGAAGGGAACTGGACAGGTGTCTACAACTTCCCTTAGCTTCCAGGTACACAAACATTTGGTACTTGAATTATGGTTCTGAAGGAATGAATGAATTGCTCTCCCACAACAAAATAAACACAATACAGAAAAAGCCCTGCTTTAAGGAACCTGCCTGTGCCACAGAGTTGCCCCATTTCCTGTGAACCTTGCAGCTCTTGGTGACTCCACCCACCTGTTTCTAGCCTTACCCTCTACTCCTTTGTAGGGCTACACAAGGGAGACATTCTGCTAGATGAACTGCTACTGAGCTGCAGTGTTAACAAGTAAACATGCCAATCACCCCTTGTGTTTATTTGGATGAGCAGTTCAGGATCTTCAATAAAATACTTAGGTAAGTGCATGACAGTCAATGGTTAAAATGATGTTTCGCAGAAACCACTTACCTTTCTTTACATCTTTACCCAAACCTAAGGCAGCTGAAATTAAAGAATGACACAGATACACACACTCATGCTCTGCAATCTTGGAATTCTCAAATGATGATGTATTGATACAAATAAACATGAAACAGACAAATGAACAAAATGTAATTCCTATTGGTGGTTCTATACAAAAACAGCTAATGAATGAAGTTCGATTATGTTCTGTGCCAAGGTGGAGTGTGGAAAAATGTTCCTGGCTTTATGTCACAGGTTTATAAAGATAAAAAAGACTTTAAATCTGAATGAGTGTTGAGGTTAGAAGAGCAGAGTATGTGATACACGCATTCCTCTGAAGGGGGTTTTCAGATAGTGACCAGCGAAATACTAGGCGGAGAGGAGACTGCCGCTGAAGGCTCTTGGAACTCAACTGCAGCACAGAGAGCCTGAAGGACCGAGCAGGCGCCAATGCCCCTTACCCCCATCCAATGACCGAAAAAGGGCAGCAGAATCTGGACTTGACATTCAGGGCCCAACATGTATAGACTGGCATCAGTGTTTCTGCCTTCCAGCTCTGGGCTTTGAGCCACACAGAAGAGTCCCCGTGGGTTACAGAGGAGAAGACAGGCTCTGCGCTGCAACGGCACTTGTGTCCTCAAGACAAGGAGCTGACCATCCAGACAGAGGTACACCTCCAGCCCAGGATTCTGGGAGGATAGAAATGAGCCTCAGGGGCTGGATTTGAGTATAGGCTGCCATCTTAAACAAAACTGCTTGGCCTTCACAAGGAACCAACCCCTGACTTTGGCCTCATTATCAGGAGCTCAAAATTAGAATTGCAAATTTACTATCGCAGCACTTGGGAATTGGGAGTGGTGTTCAGTAAATGGATCTTTATTTTCCAAGTAAAGGCTGAGATTGTTACCTCTTTCAATGAAACTCTTTGAATATGTAGGTAGTATAAATAAATGCACTGTCCCAAGTGCCACAGGGTAACCTGTGTCTGTAAAGTGCATAGAATGCTGAGCGTTGTCCAAAAGGAGAGGTTGTCATCCAGGGGCAGAGATCAAGGTCATAAGGTCACCCTGATGTCTGTGCACAGAGAGCCAAACCAATCCCCAAGGGCCTCGTGTCCACTTTTCCTCACTGGGCCTGTGACAACTAGGGCAGATCTTGATGCATATTATTGATGATTAGGACAAGGGAACTCACTCACTGGCTCAGAGCACTCTGGGAGGGGAGAGGAGAGGGCCAGGAATCAAGGTCAACAGTGGAGGAGGCAAGAACACAGACACCAGGACTCACAGTCTCTGCAGTCCATCAAATATTTTTTTGCTTTTGCTTTTTTGTCTTTTCTATGGTCCGCAAGCTTCCTTTAAAGGTTCACTGGGGTTTCAGCTACAACATACTGGTAACAACGCGGGGAGGGGAGGAATGGTAACAAGGGCCAAACTCAGAGTTGGCTCTTTGGCCTGTGACAAACCTGAGAACACATCCTGGATGCTTGAGTTCCCCCGTTCCTCAAATGTGAATCGGTTCCTCCCCAACAAGAGGCTTCCGCTAGCCCCTCATCCCCAGGCCACAGACAAAACCAGACAGCTTCCATGTTAGATCGATTACTAACTGAATTCACACAGCTTTGAAAAACAGTGTTCTGTAACAACCCAGGATGAGGGATGCTCCAAAGCAGCTTATCTACAATTATAACCTGGTCAGTCTTAATCTCTCCAATCTCACTTTCTCTTAGGCAAAAACCGCAAGAGCCAACTTATTCTCCCCTTCCCAAAATCCCACGCACCAAACCAACGGAAACCTCGCAACCCAGCCAAGGCCCTTGGAGCAGGCCACCAACTGCTGTAACAAAAGCATAGGTTAGATCTGGGGAGGAGCGACGTGCCAGAAACATCCTCGCCAGCCTCATGTAAAGGACATCTCAGGGTCCCCTCTCCTTGGGCCAATTTAGCAATCTACAGGTGTCTGCAGGTCTGAGTTCCTTTGTGGTCCAGAGAGAGGTGGGGAAGCCACAGAGCCACCAGACCGGCCGGAGACCTCTGGGAGCGGTGACCCCTGGAAGCAGGCGGCACCTGGCTCTTGGGCACGGCCTCCGGCTTTTGCCTCAGACAGATGAGGAGGCTGCACTCATGTCCCAATTCAAGAATTATTAAGGATGCTTAAATAAGAACTGTTTTTCCCTGTCATCAGTCATAAAAGCCAGTAAGTGGAGGAACCAATATTTCTGCAGCAACAGGACTCTGAAAGCCTAGTTTCTGAAGTTAAAATACACCAAAATGCCATACAGTTGATTTTTAGGTTTTAGAGTTGTATTTTAAAACTAAAACCAGAGTGAAAGTGAAGATTTAAAGGTCATGATGAAAATGAAATGAATGTAAATGAAGTCATTTGGATGCTTTTTAAAGATGCTGTATTTCATTTAAAAGTTCAGATAAGGAAATCGTGTCAAATCTGCTTTTCCATTTGTTCATCGCTTCAGTAACTAGATGTGCTAGGTCCCACTTCACATTCAGAAACAGAGCATCTTTAAAGTGAGAGACATCAGTATAGCTTACTTTACCGAAAATTCACGTTCAAAATGGTGCATGCTCTACTGAAAACAGCAAAGAGAAAGAGAGAAGACACAAGTCATTATTCGAATTTTAGTGTCATTTAATCAAATAGTGAGAGACAGTAAAATATTAGTCTGAATCACATGCTGATTATTCTCACAGCCAAACTAGGAGATACTTAAGCACGAAATGCACTGGTTTATAAACACAACTGTGATCCTTTTAGAACATGGTACACGCTCTAATCTGGTACCAAGTTGCTTTCTTCCACAAGTTACTTTTTCTTCTTTTTCTGAGCCAGTTAGGTGCCAATTTTTCTTATTTAGAAACACAATTCACTTCGAAGACCCACAAAGGTTTTACCTCCTCTGAAAAGTAGAATAGGTACTAGGAATATTCTTAGTCGACTACTAAATAGGACAGTTTATCAAGAAAGGGAAAAAATTAGAAATCATCACTTTTTTGCAAGCAAATCTTCTATAGTCTAAAACAGATGCATGTCTTTTCAAAGTTAGGAGGAGCAAGGGCACAGGGCAGGTCTAAGGTGGAGCCCCTGGGTGGGAGCATGGACGGGCCCCCTCCCCTGAAGGCTGCTGGGGCTAGAGGCTGAACTGGGCAGTGAATGGCATTACCTTACTTAAGGCTAGAAAACCGTTAAGAAAAAAGCCAAAAACAAAGGTTTTTCCTGTCTAGATATTCCGGGTGCAATGTAAAGTATAACACTTTCCCTGACAGTGAATCCCAGAGTCCCTACTCAGCCAACCTGCCCACCGCCCAGGGGGAGTGAGGCCCACGTGGGGCAAGTCATGTGGTGTAGCTGGGAGGATGCTGGGGACACTGCCCCAACCTCCCTCCCCCGACAGCAGCTGAGAGCTCTGGGCAGTAGCCCATACATTTGGGCTTGGAAGAGGGTGGGGAAGGCTGTGTGAGAGGGCAGGAGGGTCCCAGTAAAGACCAGGATCTTTTACAAGACAGCTTTAAAGAACGAAAATTACTTGTCCAAGGTCACAGCCGGAAAGTGGTGGAACTACAAACCAGGCCTGAGGTTTCTGGCTCTGCTTTCGGGATTCTTTTCCCGCCAACCAAGCACACTGTTTACCAGCACAGGCTGTGCCGTGCACCCGAGAGAGCCAGCACTCGACAAGAATCAGTGGGATAAATGAGCAAAGACAGAACTGGTTTACTCCTAGCTCTAGCATCCCCCGCTTGTATGACCTTGGTCAAAGTCTCAACCCCGCTAGAGCCTCAGTGTCTCTGTCTGTAAAATGAAGTTCTGGTAGAATCCATCCTCCTTGGATAAGGAGAGGTATTCATGCGGATCAAATGAAACAATGACGATACATTACCTAGTGTTCAAAATAAGTGCTCAAAATTGCGTTAAATATGATTACTAAAAACAACAAGAATCTAAGACCTCCTGCTTACTTAGCTTTCCCTAAATACTCTTTTTGTAAAACCTGTTTAAAAACAAAACAAAACAAAACAAAACAAACACAAGAGCAAGGGCTGCCTGCTCCCAAAGGAAGGGTGACAGGAAGTATTTGTGTGTGTGCATAAATTGGGACCTTCTAAACCATTCACCTCTATGAATTCAGAGTGTAAACACTAGTTGGTGACATTTACCATGAAATAAGGTAGGGTAAAGAATTTTTAAGTTCTTGAAAGAGCGACCTTCTGCAGGCAGGAAACATGACCTTTAGCAGAAAAGTGCTAGGGATGTCCTCACTGAAAGAGAGTTTTAGAGAATCCCACCCCACCTGATGCAACTGTCAGCAGACTTAGGGAAATGATATTTCTCCCATCAAATGGGTAAGGACCTCAAGAAGAGGCCCCAGAGCAGGGAGGTACAATAAAACAAGAGAGGTCCCAGGCCTCACACAAATGCTGGGAAGGGTTCATGAGAGTAAGACCGCTTTACTTACAAACATCTGCCATGTCTGCCCCATCCTAAGGTAACTGGGCTTAAGACCACCTTCAACAACTACCACCAATGTGCTTAAAATTTACTCTTTCAAGAAGAAACGCAATGCTGTGGGAATGAACTTGCCTACATTGATCTATTGCTGAGCAGACTGCCAAAAGCAGGGACCACCGAGTACGCTTGATTAGAAGAAACTGCGAAATGGCCTACTCTAACCCCCACCCTTTCGCCTTTTACAGAGGAGGTTAGACCCAGACATGGATAGTGACTCATTCAAGGTATCCCGGTAACTCACTGTGCCAAGGGCTTACTGTGGGCAGGCACTGTTCTAACCCTGAACTCCTGACCAGGCAAGCACTGTTATTGTCCTCGTTTACAAATAGGAAACCTGAAACACACGGAGGTTTAGTGTTTTGTCCAAAGTCCCAGAACTAGCAAGTGGTGGCCCTCAAGTTTAGGTTTCCGGGCCCAAGGTGTAATTCCCAAGAGCTCCCAGACTGAGATGTGTTTGGGGTGTCACCTTTAGCAGAAATTCTTTTTTAATACTAGACCTTGAAAATGAAGAATTTTTCTTCATTTCTTGAGAAAATTACATTTCATCATAAGACACTGAAAGACACTCCCTTTGATTTAGTTCCCAGGTAGACCATAAATCTGGCCTAGAAGTTAAGACATAAACTGGAGTAAATGTGATTTCAACAGCAAGATGGGCAGCGTGCAGAGAGGCAGCGAGAAAGATGAGCCCAGTGAGGAGCCTGGCCTCTAGTCCCAGAGTGAAAGGCCCATCTAAGGAGGGGCTGATGACCCAGAAGCTGCCACCCCTGGGCGGAGTGTCCTCACACCCAGGGGAGGTCTTGAAGGCAGAGCAAGGGCAAGAAAATCCACCCACAGGAGGTACTGGGCACTTCCCATGATACGGTAGCGAGAGGGCTACCGCCTGATGCCTTGCACAGAACAGAAGCTTGAGATGTCGCTTGTTGGTGGACTAGTTTTTCAGGTGGACTCTCTATTTAAGAAGGGGAAGTATTGAGGGAAAAAAGTACCATGGTTGGATCCTGAAAAAAGTATTCGCCTGAATTGTGTCTATCATTTTGGTGCTTCTAATGGGCACTGGAAATGTGACTCCATGCCAGCTGAGGCCTCGTCTGTTCATCTCTGTAACCCGGGGCCAAGCACAGTGCCTGGCACACCGCAGGCTCTCGATAAATGCATCTTGAGTAACTGAATGAATAAACTCACTGTGGGTGCCCCACATAGGGCCTCAAATGGTAGGCTGACAGGCAAGTGCTACTTATCATTTTTATGATACGCATTATAATAAATGTCCAGCAGAGGTCAGGGTAGATTCTTTGGGGGCTGAATTGATAATTTCATCAAGAAAACATTAAAGGAGATAAAGGGAAGAAGGAGTCAGTATTTGCTGAGAATGTCTCATCTCTGCCAGGTATTGTGCTTGAGGCCTCACACATGTTTTCCCTCTGAATGCTTATGACTCTCCTTTAAGACAGATATTATCAAGTTCACAGTCAGGCCCCCAACTGCTCCCACTCACTTCAGACAGGTTTTCCAACATGACTCTAATTACAAGATTTCTCTTTTCCTTCTCCTCTCATTCTGAAAGTCACCTCATCTAATGCAAACCTGCTATGTATGAGATAGCTCCCATTCAAATCACAGGTAAATTAGAGGATTAACAACAAAAAATCCAAATAGATTGTGAATTCCCCAAGGCATTTAAAAATAAGAACTGGTATTAACTTGCCAGGACCACATATAAGGCACATGGTAGGTGCTCTGTACCACTAAACAGACACCTCACTTGTTAAAGGGGGTTTACAAAAAGTCTCACTATTAATTCTCTCTAATTTCCTTAGTATGTCTAAGTGGTGTGAAATTAATATCCCGTCTACTAGAAAACTGCTCAACATGATCTGGGCAGCAGATCTCCAGAAATTTCTGATCAGCCTATACAGATGACCTCTACAAAAGACAAAGAAGTCTATTTTCTGTCTTGATCAATATTTGGGGGCTTTCTTGTAAAAACCTGCTGACAAAGTTAGACAGGAAAAATAACATCATCCCCACGAGCCAGGTGCTTTGCTACTCAAAATAGGTGCTGGCCTCAGCGTGCTCTGCAGTGAGCCATCAGTAGCCATTTGCAGCCAGCAAGGAGACACCAACCAGCCAGAAATAAGTGGTTCAAACTAGTCCCCTTACACTTGTTTGTCGTTTTTTGTTTTGTTTTGGTTTTTGGAAGGTCAGTTAGAAGCATCTGAGAGATGTCAGGCAATGATGTACTTGAGAGCTCCTGGGTGACGCCTTCCACCTTAATGCACGTGATATTGTTGACTCCTGTATCAACCCCAGCCAATGATTCTCCTTCGGACAGCTGCAGCAACTGCCAAGCAGAGCAACAAGCTCTGGGTGGCAGAATCAGCTCTTCTGACAGCTAGAATATCTGGTTCATTTAAGAACAAAGGAGATACTGGTACTCCAGTGTTTTTATGGAACTTACAAAATGATAGGAGATATTCACTCAAAATGAAAGCAGGAAAGATAGCATTATGAGGACACACCACAGAAATAGAGATTATTTTATAAGTATTCCCCGAGATAAAATTTTTCTGCATTTTTCAAACAGAACTCATAGTATCTGATTTAATTCACAAAGATAAAACAAAGCCTAGTCACAGAAGAATATTCAGATGATTAAATGCATTACAGAGCAGAACAGAGCACAAAGAGCTATCAGGAAATCAGAAACTCGGGGGTTAGTTCACTCCCACACCTAGGCATCTCACCAGTTTTGCTCTGTGACGAAACCGACATTACAATGGGGTTCCTGAGGAGCGAGCTAGGGCAGGACAGGGACCCTGGGCAGCAGTGCAATTGTTGCATTCACCAGAGCACGCACTCAGACAAGCTCTGATCTGAGGAAGCCTGCATGAGGCTTTTTGGCAGAGAGGACGAGCCGGGGGGCGGTGGGGGGGGGACGACAGGGTAGTTAGTGACCCTGAAACCAATTATTCCATTCCCGTGAAACCTGAGTTTGTAAATCTTGGGCCAAGGTGAGAAGACAAAGCCCTGCTCCTCCTCCTGTTGGTGGAGAGCAGAGGGCAGGCTACTTTGCTTCCATCACTCACCTGCTGTAGAGGGTGGAGTCGGCGATGACGGGGATGTGAGAGGTGAGCTGGCCCCAGATCCTGCTAAGAGAAAACACAGAAACACTCATGGGGACCACAGGAAGGCATCTGGAATTTGGCCCAAGCTGGGCCCCACCAATGGCTGAGCGTGTGGGCCTTGTGGTAAAAGTTGGGAAGGAGGAGAGAATTCAGGGACTGGGCCGGTAACAACAGGCTTCCACTCCAGGGCAGAGCCAGGGTTCGGGTGAGGGTTCGGCTGCTCCCCAGAGCTTATTTGAAACCGACTCTGGGAAACTATCGGCGTATGCAATTGGCGGCAGTATCTCTTCCTGACACAACCTGGGTGATGAACGACAATGACAGTGCCACAGCCGTACAGGGGACAGAGACGAGCAGAGACGTCCAAAGGAAGTGAGAGTTCCCTACACCATCTACCTAGCAATGCTCTATGTAGAAGTTCCATTTTATCGGCAGGTACATTCAATAAGGTAAGGCCAGGTTATTCAGTCTGTGGATTTCCTAGGCCCTTTTCTTACCTAAAATTCAATAAATACCCTTATTTACATGAAAAGAATGTGCATATTCCCATGTGTAGCATGCATTTTCTAGACCTAGTCACCTTGGTTGTTTTTTTAAAAAATATATTTTATTGATTATGCTATTACAATTGCCCCATTTTTTTCTCCCCCTTATTCACCTCCGCCCTGCACTCCCCCTCCCACCAGCATCCCCCTCAGTTCATGTCCGTGGGTCGTATATATACGTTCTTTGCCTTCTCCCTTTCCTATGCTATTCTTAACATCCTCCTATCTGTTTTGTACCTACATTGATGCTTCTTATTCCCTGTACTTTTCCCCCCATTTTCCCCCTCCCTGCTGATAACCCTCCAAGTGATCTCCATTTCTGTGATTCTGTTCCTGTTCTAGTTGCTTGCTTAGTTTGTTTTTGTTTTTTTAGGTTCCGTTGTTGACAGTTGTGAATTTGTTGTCATTTTACTGTTCATGTTTTTGATTATCTTCTTTTTCTTAGATTAGTCCCTTTAATATTTCATTTAGTAAGGGCTTGGTGATGATGAACTCCCTTAACCTGATTTTATCTGGGAAGCACTTTATCTGCCCTTCCATTCCAAATGATAGCTTTGCCAGAGAGAGTATTCTTGGATGTAGGTCCTTGTCTTTCATGACTTTGAATACTTCTTTCCAGCCCCTTCTTGCCTGAAAGGTTTCTTTTGAGAAATCAGCTGAGAGTCTTCTGGGAACTCCTTTGTAGGTAACTGTCTCCTCTTCTCTTGCTGCTTTTAAGATTCTCTCCTTATCTTTAATCTTGGGTAATGGAATTATGATGTGCCTTGGTGTGTGCATCCTTGGGTCCAACTTCTTTGGGACTCCCTGAGCTTTCTGGACTTCCTGGAAGTCTTATTTCCTTGACCAGATTGGGGAAGTTCTCCTTCATGATTTTTTCAAGTAAGTTTTCAATGTCTTGCTCTTCCTTTTCTCCTTCTGGCACCCCTATGATTCAGATGTTGGAACGTTTAAAGTTGTCCCAGAGGTTCCTCAGCTTCTCCTCATTTTTTTGAATTCTTGTTTCTTCATTCTGTTCTGGTTGAATGTTTCTTTCTTCTTTCTGCTCCAAATCGTTGATCTGATTCCTGGTTTTCTTCCCTTCACTGTTGGTTCCCTATATATTTTTCTTTATTTCACTTTGCATAGCCTTCACTTTTTTCCTCCATTTTGCGACTGAGCATACTGCACCAATTCTGTGAGCATCCAGATTACCAGTGTTTTGAACTCTGCATCTGTTAGACTGGGTCTCTCTTCATCGCTTAGTTCTGTTTTTGGAGCTTTGATCTGTTCTTTCATTTGGGCCATATTTTTTGCCTAGGCACGCCTATAAAGTTGGGAGGGGCAGAGTCTTAGGTATTCCCCAGGGTGGGGCAACCCACGTCACTGCCTTTTGGTGCTATCTGTGGGGGAGGGGTCTCAGAGGGAACAATGCCACTTGCTTGGCTCTTGGCCAGCTCTCAGGCACTTCCTCTGCTACCCACAAGCAAATTGGGCCCTTCTGGTGCTGATTCCCAGGCGTGTGAGTTTGTGTATTTTCTGGGACCCTGTGGGTCTCTCAAAAGAGCTCTCCTGTGAGACTGGCAGTTTCTCCTGCTGCCACAACCCCCACAGGTTTTTACTGGCAGAGGTTTTGAGGCTTTCCTTTCCCACACTGGAACCCAGGGTTGTACGGTCTCTCTCGCTCCCAAGTTGTTCCTCCTGGTTTATCTGTAGGCAAATGTGGTGCCACCGAGTCTGCCAGCCACTGCCTTGCCCGCCCCCGTCCACCAGCCACGGGCTTGCCGTGAGTGAGTGAGTCCTCTCTGCCCCGGCTGCCTGTCTCCGCCCCTCCTACCGGTCTGAATGAATGTTCCTTCTTTAACTCCTTGGTTGTCAGACTTCCATACAGTTAGATTTTCTGGCAGCTCTAGTTATTTTTTGTTTTTAAATTTGTTGTTGTCCTTCTTTTGGTTGTGCAAGGAGACAAAATGTACCTATCTACACCTCCATCTTGGTTGCTGGACCTAGTCACCTTGTTATATTTCAAATATTTCCAAGTTCTCAGCATCTCCCCAGTGCTCAGAAATCCTCAGAATATATTCGGCTGGCCTAACATGGAAGTAGCCCGATGAGCAGACAGAGGTTCCTACATAAACCCCCTCCCCCACACAGAAGTCCTACCGAGGGGTTAACCACAGCTCCAGGGAGGGATGTGATCATGCCCCTCCCTAGATAGAAAAGCCACTATCTGGTCAGAGGAAGCCTCCAACCATCCCCTTACCCACTACCCATAGGACATGTTGACATGGCATAGACACTGGGCACGAGGAGAAATGCCTAATTTAACCACACCGTCCTCCAGTTGAATACCTTTTTACTATTTGCAATATTCTCCCACCTCCCTATAAATACAAGAGATGTTTTACTGGTTAAGGAGGTAAAACTCAACCCCATCCTATTTTTATACTGCTTGGCAGTGCTAACGTAGATTTTAATGGGGAAAAGATTAAACTTGTGATTCCAGTGGAATCTGGAGATGATCAACAGCTGCTGTGTTTTCCTAAGCTCCATGAGGGCATGGCGGTGTCCCGGAGTCCTCTGGATCCCATCTGGCTGCATCTGGCACAGAGCCTTGCAGGAGGGTAGTTGCCTTAGGAAAGTGGAAAACACAGAGCCAGGCTTTCTCTGCTTTATAAAGAATTAGCTGCTGGACAGAATGACCGCTAGCCAGACATGCTGGTTGGAGACATGAGTCTCAGCCTAATGATGACAATGATCGGCCCCTGTCCATCCCACCAAGCGTGGAGAAAATAGGCCTCCAACACCCTCCAGCTCTCTCCTCTCCCAGCCTCCGCATCCGCGGAGCCTGCTTTGGTCCTCACTGGGACCTCCAGGGCCTTGCCTTCCCTCCTTCTCTCCCCTTCTAGCTCCCCCTAAACCCTTCTCTGGCCTAGATTCTGCTGGCAGTGGTGTCAGCATGATTCTCACCCTCTTTGTGGAGTCTACAATCTTCTCCCAACTCTTCCAGCTCCCGGTTCTGCCCACAACATCTGCATTCTCTGGCTCATCTGCCTCGTGTGCCACTCCCTGTTTTTCCTTCTGCCCTCAGCAGATGTCCTCCTCCCGGACTTCCCCGAGAAGACCCCGAGAAGGCATGAACTGCAAATACCCTCAATTTCCTCCCTTCCTTCTGCTTTTAAACACCTCTAGCTCTTCACCTGCCCTCCAGGGTCTTGCCTCCAGGGGGAGATCAACCTCAAAGGCTGAGACTGACAGCTGGGCTCCTGATGCTGAGCCCTTGGCCTTCTCTCTAGGCCCTTCGCCCCATCACTCTCTCTCGAATCTTTAGCTTCTCTCTCTCTGTGAGGTCCTTTTCCTGCCTAAAGTGTATGCAGCTACTCCCGAACCTAAAAAAACCTCCCTTTCCCTGGCCTTACAGGGCTAGGCCAAGGCTGCCTAGGTTAGGATGAACCCCCCCCTCCTCTATGTGGAACTCTACAGGTTCATAAGGAAAAAGAACTAGAAGGTCTCAAGGGGTCATTCAATCCGGCCCTAATCTCCAAGGATGGCAACATTAGGGCCCAAAGCCTGGGTGAGGGGCAGCTAGGAGTGGCAGCAATGACTGCCAGCTCAGGACAGTGCTCTCTGTACCATTTTGGCCCTTCTGAAATGACGCTTTGTGCCATCCCACACACTATTGAGACCTTTCCTTAACGCAGAAGGGCACATTCGCCCACCGCGTGGTGACTGGCGCAGAGGACAGGATTTAGGGTCGCTTCTGCTCATGCAGGTTCCACTGGAAAACAGCACAGCTTGAATTTTAAGGTGGGTTGGTTTTGGTTCCGTGGATAATGCTCACCTTTGGTTGCTCTAGTCCTGCCATTAGCGAAGAGGCTGGCTTACCCAGTAACCTCTGAGGTCCCTTCTAGCACCTCGGTCCTGTGAGCCATGAATGCTCTCGTAATCCTTCATAAGGGACAGAATTCTTTTGTTTTCTACGTTTATTACCACACTCTGGCTACCAGAACCCAAGACCTCTTGACCAACTACAGCCTCCTGGTCCTGGTCTTTGGATGCCGGGCTCCACTACAGCCTATAACCAGTTACCTGAATTATTGGAGTTGCTATATTTTGCTGGATGTTCTTCATTATTTTCAACAGCAGATCGTTTTGACTTCTTTAAAAATAAAAAAAAGGGAGGGGGGAAAAGGAAGGAGTAAATACACTGATGCTGAGAGTTAGAATAAAAATATTTTCTAGGCATGCAGTTAAACTATCCACACACAAGGTCATGTTTGGCCTCATAATGTAATACAGTGAAGAAATCACAAGCCAAAACCAAAGGGGAAAATAAAACCAATCATGCTGACTGTTATCCCAGGCCACTCACTCCCCCAGTTACATCAGGCCATAATCAGCCCAGCAAGCCAGGAAACTATATGGTCCATTTGTTTCCTGGTATTATGTAGCTCCTTTTTAAAAGCTGCAAGCCAGTCATCTGCAAATAGTTTTAGCTTTCCAGGAGACATAGCACAAAATCTGTCATTAACTAAATGTGTACCATTAACCGAGAACTCTCTTTACATGGAACCTAGAACTTTTCTTCACACACAGAGAATTCAGACAGACAGCAGGCTTACCTTTCGAGCTAAAATTTTTCTCTTTTTTCTTTCTTCTTCAGATCCATGGTGAGACTGAGCTCTTGTCAGTCTTCGATGCTGGTGAATCTGTAAAAGAACACAATTCACCACAAATGTGAGCATATCCCACGCTAATGAAATTCTAATGTGTTTTGCAAAATCAAATTATTTGGATGTAAAATATTTCCCTGCTGAGCCTATGTGCCTCTAAGGTCAGGTCTGGCTGTCTGGGAGCAGAGCTCGCCCAAGGATGAAGGCCTCTTTTGCTTCCCCCGGTGCCTTCCTGCCTCTTTCTCTTCCAGAAGATGAGTGTGGTCCCCAGCACCTTTGGAGCACGAACCACGTGTGCCCACCAGGACGCAGCCTGCCCTGATCAGAAAGGATCGCCACCCTTTAGGAACCGGTTTTTTCCGCCAACAGGCTGAGCTCCTTAAGGGAAGGGCAGTGAAGGATGCAGCTGCCTCACAGCACTGAGCCTGGAGCCTGGCTCAGAGCAAGTATGCAAGAAATGTTTGTGGAATGAACAATCAGTTAAAAGTAAATCACCGTGAATTCCAGGCACAGGATGGCAACACGAAGAGGTCAAAGGGCAGTGAGGAACTATGAGCAATTTACCTGTTTCTGTTCTTCAATTAGTCTCTTTTCTATACATTCTTTGGCAATTCTCAATGCTTCTTTTAACTTTGTGGGGATCTGAAAAAGGAGAAAGTACATAATCTATTGAGGAAAATAGCTGGAGATTCTCCCAAATCCTGGTTTAATGAAGGAGCAGTTGGTTATCAAGAAGGAGGGCACTTGGAATGAAATCAGTTCCAAGCTGTCCACTTGAATCCTGTCCTGGCCACTTTTAGTATCTTTAATACATGCAGCTTATTAGCATTTCTTATCAATAAATATGTAAAATAAACACAAAAATAGATATGATGTATGTTTCAAGTATTTCAACTAATTCTCAAGGGACCCTGAATTACCAAAACAATCCTGAAAAAGATAAAAATTTAAGGTCTCACATTTCCTGATTTCATAATATATTATAAAGCTACAGTAATCAAAACAGTGTGATACTAGCATAAACAAGGACATATATGGCCCTGGCCTGTATGGTTCAGTTGGAGGAGTGTTGTCCCGCAAAGCAAAAGGTCACCGGTTCAATTCCCAGTTAGGGCACATGCCTGGGTTGCAGGCCAGGTCCCCAGTTAGTCATTCTACTAACTGATCGATGTATCTCTGGCACATTGATGTTTGTCTCCCTCTCTCTCACCCTCCCTTCCCCTCCCTCTAAAAATAAATAAAAATAGAAACAGAAAGACATATAGACCAATGGAACAGAACAGAGAGCCTAGAAATAAACCCTCTTGTATATGGTCAAATGATCTTTGACGAGGGTGCCAAAAGCACACAGTGGGGAAGGACAGTTTCTTCCAATAAATGATGCTGGGAAAATTGGATATTTACATGGAAAAGAATGAACCATACACAAAATAAACTCAAAGCTGGATTGAAGACCTAAATCTAAGACCTAAAACTATAAAACTAGAAGAAAGCATAAGGGAAAAGCTTTAGGATATTGGATTTGGCAGTGATTTCCCAGATTGGACGCCGAAAGCACAGCAACAAAAGCTATAATAGACAAATGGGACCATATCACACTTAAAACTTCTGCACATCAAAGGAAGCAATGAACAGAGTGAAAAGGCAACCTACAGAGTGGGAGAAAGTGACTGGAAATGATATATCTGATAAGAGATTAATACCCAGAATATATAAAGAACTCCTACAACTCAACAACAAAAACATAAATAACCAAATTTTTTAAATGGACTTGTTACAAAAAACTGGATTATAACACAATAAAGCTGAAAAAAAAAAGAACAGAATATCAAAGAAAAAGAATAGGCAAATGATCTGAATAGATATTTCTCCAAAGAAGATATACACATAGCCAACAAGCATATGAAAAGATGATCAACATCTCTAACCATTAGAGAAATGCAAATCAAAACCACAATGAGATACCACCTCATACACATTAGAATGGTCACTACTGAAAAACAGAAAATAACAAGTATTGATGAGGATGCCAAAAAACTGGAACACTGGTGCTCTAATGGAAGAAATATAAAAAGGTACAGCTATTATGGAAAATCGTATGGAAGTTCCTCTAAAAATAGAATTAGCATATGATCCAGCAACTTCTAGGTACATATCCAAAAGGATTGAAAGTAGGATCGAAGCACACCCCACGTTCACTTCAGCATTATTCACAATAGCCAAAAGGTAAGATGTCCATCAACAAATAAGTGGATTAACAAAATGTGGTATATACATACAAGGGAATATTACTCAACTTTAAAATGCTATAAATATTATTCAGCCTGTCACATGCTATAACATGGATAAAACTTCAGGACATTTATACTGAGCGAAATGAGCCAGTCGCAAAAGGACAAATACTGTATGATTCCACTTTATGAGATACCTAGAGTTGTCAAAATCATAGAAGCAGAGAGTAGAACTGTGTTTGCCAAGGCTGGGGGTTGGGAAATGGGCAGTTGTTGGTCAATTGGTGTAGAGGTTGAGTTTGCGAGATGTGAAAGCTCTAAGAATCTCTTTCAGCACAACAATGTGAATATACTTAACACTACTGAACTGTACACTTAAAAATGGTGAAGAGAATAAATCTTACATTGTGTTTTATCATGATTAAAAATTTAAAAATAGCCCAGTGGATTGAGTGCCAGCCTGCGAACCAAAGGGTCGCCGGTTCAATTCCCAGTCAGGGCACATGCCTGGGCTGTGAGCCAGGTCTCCAGTAGGGAGCATATGAAAGGCAACCACATACTGATGTTTCTCTCCTCTTTCTCCCTGCCTTCTCCTCTCTAAAAATAAATAAAAATAAAATCTTTAAAGAAATTTAAAAATATGTAAAGCTTATTGAAACACACAAATTCAAGTAATTATGATATTTTGTAACTTCAGAGGGATTTTCTCTGTCAAAGACTTATTTTCTGAATTTCAAAAGATTAAGCTTTTTCCTGCCAAAAGGTACTCTTAATAGCCTGGTATGCTTCTGAGTCTTTCATTTGCTAATTTATTAGTGTTTTTAAATGATGATGAAAGCTCAGGCCTGGAAAACAGGCACCCAGGTCACGTGGAATTTTTGATCTCTATTATTCTTTTAAAAATATAAACTTAAGAAAAGTGTTGAGTAGGTAATACAATCATACGGTTCAAAGTCAAAAGGTATAAAAGGGTACCTACACAGTAAAAAGTCTCCCACATAGTTCCCTTTTTGGAGGCAACCAATGTCACCAGTTTCTTGTGCATCTTTCCAGAAAGATAATGTATACACAAGAAATTAACACTGGCCTTTAAAATCATATTGTCTTTGCTACATGGACTTTCTTGGTTTAGGGCAAGAGTGAGGTCTGATAATAATCCCTGGGTTGGATGATCAGGGTTTGGGGAAAGCATAGTTATTTACAAGGCTGAATACACTTTCTGAAGCCGTTCAGAAAAGAGATGAATTTAAATGTTTTTATTTCCTACTTCAGATCCAAAGAAGCTATTATTGTCAGAACCACTCTAAGTAGTGAAACGGACAGAGGAACGTGTCTGTCACCTATATAAAATTTTCTGACCCCAAGTTGTTTTGGGCTTTTTCTTTTTTCCTCTAAATTTAATTTCATCAGAGTATTACATGTTCTTTGGGAATATAAAGAGGAAACAGAGAATCACCATTCATTTTACTACCTAAAACAACACTAACAGTGAGCACTGAGGACAGCCAGGCCCTAAACGAGGTGTTCACATAGGTTATCTCAGTTGTCCAGTGACAGTAGACAGCTATTACTCATCAGCTCCACACACTGAGTACACAGACCCAAAGATTAGGTACTTACTCATAGATTGGTAGCTCTCAGATGGGGGTGATTTTGTTCCCTCCACTTTCTAGGGGACATCTGGCTGTGTCGGAGGCATTTTTGATAGTCACGATGTGTGGGATGTAGGGGGAGTACTATTCACACCCAGTGGGTACAGGCCAGAGATGGTGCTTAACATCCTACAATACCCAGGACAGCCCCACAAAACAAAGAGCTATCTGGCCAAAGCATTAAATGCCACGTCTGAGAAATCCTCCTTAAATAAATGGCTGGGGTTAAGAAAGCAAAGTAAGGCATCAACCTGGTGTTTTCGTGTTTCAAAGCCCGTGCTCTTTCCTTCCATAACACGCAACACTGCTGCTTCCCAAGACACTTTCTTCCAGTCTTCCTGCTAGATACAGGTATTTTTTTACACACTGTATTTATATCCTGCTTTTTCCATCCATTAGCCCAAATGATAATCATTTTCCATCCTACTTCAATGTCTTCATAAATTTTACTTGCATTAGATAAAAACACTTTATCAACTAGATGTACTGTGAATTATTAAATTATTCCCTAATCATAGGACATTTAGATTGTTTTCAAATTTTCCTTGTTATAAGTACTGGACCTTTTCTTTTTTAATTAAAAGATTGTTAGCTTTCAAAGTCAACTTATTTATGTCACAAACCAAAAAAATGATATGACTTGCTTTACCTTAAACTGTGGCTTTTCAGAAGTGGTTAGTGAAACATCACTGAATAATCTGTGAAGAGAAGGAAACAAGAAAAAAAAAAGTCTTTCTTAAAACAGGTGCACTCTCAGAAGATGATCAAAGTAGAACGAGACATCTTGAGCCCAGGAAGTCCCCACGTGCCCTGGGACTGATCCAATCCACCATTTCTTATTTATCAACACACTCAAAAAGTTTCCAGGCCACCCGATGTGACTTTGGGAAAACCCCCACTCCAGTCGCCAGGAGCACTGGGTCAGCTGTGGCCTGGAGGTTATTTCCGCACAGAAGGGCAAAAGTCCTTTCACACTATGTAGTAAATTAATTTATACTTAAAAATTATTTTTGCAAACTGTTATTTATTATTATTTCCATTTATTACAAATAATATATACAGTAGATATTTCTAAATAGAAATAGCTGGTTTTCCTTTTTCTTTCTTTCTTTTTTTTTTTTGGTTCCAGAGGAGGATAAAATTTATTCTAGAGCTCAGTAAAAAAGTGGGAGCGGAAAAGAATTGCTCTGATTAGAATCTAATGAGAAAGTAATTTTCTTCTAAGAAAATAGTTCCTCATGCTCTCTTAAAAAGAAATAAGAGCTTTTAGATATATCTAACTCTCTTTTCAAAACTATGTTATTGAAAACAATTGCATGAGGAATTCTTAACTATCTTGGCTAAAACAGATTGGGGAGTTTATCTATTTATAATATTTTATTTTTGATTTTAGAGAGGGGGGAGAGAGAAGGAGAGGGTGAAAAAGACTGATTGGTTGCATTCTGAACGCACCCCAGGGAACAGAACCTGCAACCCAGGCATCTGCCCTGACCAGGATTCGAACTGGTGGTGAAATTGAACACTGTGACCTATTGGTTCATAGGACAATGCCCAACCGACTCATACCAGCTGGGGCTAGATAGAAAGTTTAAATGGCTATTTGGACAGTGCCCAAATGTCTGTGAGTCTTTCCTTGAACAGTCCCCCTTTTTAAAAGTCAGGAACTACGTGACAAGGAGGAATGACAGGGTTTTAACCTTTCCCCACCAAGCTCCCTGGGCAGTTCTGGAGGTGGAGACATAACTCTGCCCTCCAAGACCATAGGTGCGTTTACTTCCAGACAACACATTTGAACTAGACACAGTTCACACCTCTCCAAGTGCTCTTCTCAAGGCTGAGGCCCACAGGGTAGAAAGGCTTAAGTAAGGAAATAATATTTGGATTCACTTCAGAACTGGAAGACTGGGGGAAAATGTGAGGGCTTTGGGGCAGAAATACAAACCCAAGTGAATCAATGTGGACACAGGTACAAATGCAATCTGTCCTAGAAGTCTGTGAAAATTGTGTTATTTCCCTAACTGGACCTATTTTCCCATGTTCACATTGTTATTAGAGGTGGCTGGTTTGGAGAGAGGCTTGCCAGTGCCAGTCACACAGGAGAATGTCACATCCACAGGCAGAGGCTCCTTGTGGCTATAGCAGGCTCTCTACAACAAACCTGAACTTCTTGCTCTCTGGTCCATACTCTAGCTATACGGACTTCAAACTGTCCTCTCTTGTTTCCGCATGTTATTGTTTCCTCAGTACATCTGATCTGTTTACAACAAGCTGGTACAAAGCACTGGGTGTGTCACATGGAATGGAATGTTCACAAAATAAAAGCTGAATCAATATTAATCATAACTAACATTTAATAAGCACTTATTAAGTGCTAGGCACTGTACTAGGAATCATCTCTTTAAACCCTCCCAACAACCCTCTGAGATGAGGACTATTACTATCCCCATTTTATAGATGAGAAAACTCAGCTTCCCGAGGTTAGGAACCTTGCCCAAGGTCACCCCAGCAGAAGTGGTGAAGCTGGGAACCGGGCACTGGGAGAAGGGCAAAGGGGAAGAAAATGGGGACAACTACAATAGTGTCAACAATAAAAATAAAAATAAAAGAAGTGGTGAAGCTGGATCCACCCCCACGTCCATCTAACCTCAGGTGCACCCTTCTTAACCCCCCTGCTGCCTTTCCATGAAGGGACAGGAAATGCACCTAAAGGAAAGGCCCCAAAGCACTATTTCAACTGCGTTAATTACCTGTTCATAACCCTGTTGAAGAGTGAATGTCTTCTGTGCTGTAAGCCTCTCGCACAGTCCCCGTATATGTTAGACATTTAATAAACGTTACTCAGTGAGTAAATGAACAGACAAGTGCATGGCAGGCCAGAAACATACCGCCCTCCTCGCAGAGGGCAGACCCTCCAAGGCCAGTGGCTTGTGCACTAACCACAGCTGTGGCCCAGCAGTGCCCAAAACTGGGTCATGGAGGCCAGCTGCCTTAGGAGGCCCTCCTTCGGTACTTCCTCAGCAGAGGGCTGCCACACGGACACATACACAATGCTAATGCAGACAGGGAGAGGCACACGTGAAAACGAGGCTGAGGTCAAAGAAGAGCAATCAGACTAAGGGAGCAGAGAGGTCACAAGGAAAGGTCATGATATCATGCTGCAAGTGACTGCCAGCAAAGAGGTCTCTTGGACTCTGCAATTACAAAGACAACAACCAAGGTGTATGATTGACTTACGGCATCTGTAAGAGCCGGGAGACGGTAGGCATGCCATTTTTACAGGCTTCACAAGACAGCGTAGACTCCAACACGGCCACTTGAAATGAACAGATACACATTTTAGTTCCACAGAACACATTGGCAAATCCACTTGGGGATAAAAAGTTTGACACCGCTTTGCAACAACTGTCTGTAGGCTGATCAGGACAATGTCAAAACTTCACGTGCAGACAGATGGCAAACGTGGGGAGGGGGAATGCTGGCAACACTGATGTTACAGAGGACTCAAACTAAGCAGTTGAGAAACCACACGCTGACAGACAGCTAAATATACTTCAAAGATAATTGGAGGAAGGATTCGAGGTATCATTCATAAGTGTTTGCTCTCTGAAAAAAGAAGTAAACACTAAACAGAAGTAAAAATTTTGAACTTGAAAGGCATTTTGCTGCTTGCCTGCTTTTAATCAAAACCAGCACGCAAAATGCCAATTGTTGATAACTCATCATCTAACACCCTGGCTGATATAAACACAAGCAGCCAGATTTTTCTACTCACAGGTCACTGTTCAGCTTCAGCTGTTCAAACTCAACACAAAGCAGTCTCAGGGTTTGTTCTCTTGAACCAGCTCACTTAACACAAAACTAGCACTTGGTGGAGGGTTGACTTGCATACCTTGATGGTACAGTGGTCCAAGAGCTACCCTGCCCTCCCCTCTCTGCTCTAGCAGTGAGTTCTGAGCTGGCTGTGAGGGGATGAAAGGGTGCCTGATGAATCTGCATGAGTTCCTCCGTCCCCCTTTCCTCGCAACGCCTCCTGCCAGTCCCCTAGCTCTCCTCAGCCTCTCAGGTACTGCTGCTGGAAGGGCTCCTGAATCCAATTTGCCAGTGTCTGCTCTCCTGCCTGCCTTCTCTCTCTAGGCCTGCGAGGCTCCTATCTCCCAGGTAGCTGCCCATGGCTCCCTTATTCCTTGTAGGTCCCACTCCAGCCTTGGCTTGACTCCTGACACCTGCCAGAGCCCTAAAGATTGACTTCAAATTGTCAGATACTGGCTTCTGTTTCTAGATCAGATTCAGTCTGGCCATACTGCTCTTTACATGCTCCTGCTTTTACAGTTCGAAGGTTTCTTATAAAAATTCCCATTTCAGAAAGCCTGACAGGTGGACAAGCCATATGAATTTTCAATGAAACACATTTAAGTAAATTACTCAGATCTGGTTTGCTTTCAGATTTGGTAAGAATTTCTGGCTGTGGAGCATGACAACTTCCTCTGGGTCTTTCCTGAATTCTAGACAGGGGCTGAGTAGCTCTGCAGACCACCAGGGCCCAGAAGACCCCTCCAAGCTCCATACTGACCCACAGCCATAGACGGGGCAGGAGGAAAAGAGTCTACAGGCACCGAGTCTGGAGGTCGTCCATAGGTCATTTCATACAGTAAGTGGCCGAAGCAGTGGACGTCCACACTTTCCAACGTCTGTGGAAGAAAAGAGAGCAGGGGCATGTTCCTCTTTCAGTTTGGTTTTGTGAATCCCAGTGCCCCTGCCCTTGGCTTCCACTGAGAAAGAAGGCCTGGCATGACCCCACTCCTTGGTAGTGAAAACACAACGCCAAGCTTTTAGTGAAAGCTCACAAGGCATTGCTCTGACCAGAAGTCTAGGTCCTGCCCTCCAGTCTTCCCGTCAGTGACTCTGTGCCCTTCTTATCTCATCATTTCAGCTTAGCCTCTTGGAGATACAGCTATGCCCTGTGAGAGAAACAGGCCAACAGGCATGACCTACCCCAACTGTATCTTTGACTGTTTCGTGCATATTCTTACATGGGCAGATCAGGGGGTCTGGCCATAAGGATAATTTATACCTCAAGATGAAACTGCTATTTCATTACTTTCAGCAACTTACATTGATTTTCCTGAATTGTGAGAAATAAGATCGGTAGAAGGAAGGAAGGCCCAATAGGGAATTCTCAAGGTCTAGCAGCCGGCAAGTGTCCCCATCTAGCATCACATTGGAGGCATGAAGATGCCCATAAGGGAATCCCTTGTCATGTAGAAACTTCAGTACCTATTTAAAAATACATACAGGTTACATTCCCCCCCAACTCATTCAGACACAAGACAGGTTAAGCTTTGATTTTTGAGTCAATATATTTTCAAACAAAATCAAACAGTTCACTGGGGAGGTTCCTTAAGAAAACTGCCACCTCCCCCATTTCTCTGGAACAAGATGTGGTGCTGAATGCTTCCCAGCTGTGAGGCGCAACACAATGCCAGCTCCCTCATTTCCAAAGAATAGAGAAGCAGCCTGAGTCTGTTTGGGGTTAATAGCTTTATGCCAAAGCCTCTACTTTAAGCACTTCCTCATCCCAACAGGCCGAGCCCTCTTCAGGGCAAAGTCCGGATCCTCCTGCATAGAGGAGTAAAGCTATCAGGTCAGTGCTTGATCGGGGCTGAGTTGAAAACACCTCTAGTCCAATCGCACCTTGGAATATATTTGGCTGTTTTTTAATAGAAACATATGACAGGTTCCCACAAAAAGAAGCAAACATTTAATCAACAGTGGTCCAGTAATAGAGGTGGTCAGAACAATCCATTGAGGACTGGAAAATATATTATAACCTCTCTATTTTTGCTTTGTTTTTTTAGGATTTTATTTATTTATTTTTAGAGAGAGGGTAAGGGAGGGAGAAAGAGAGAGAGAAACATCGATGTGCAAGAAAAACATAGATCAGTTGCCTCCTACACACCCCCACCTGAGGACCTGGCCCACAACATAGGCATGTGCCCTGACTGGGAGCTGAAGTGGCGACCTTTTGCTTTGCAGGATGATGCCCAACCCACTGAACCACACCAGTCAGGGCTTTATTTGTTTTGTTTTCAATCTCATTCTTAACCTATAATGTACAAAATATGTTAGTAGTAGTACACGTATATAATAGTTAAATATATACATCATTGGGGGGGTTATGTTGAAATTGTTTTCACTGATAGGGTTGCGCAATCCAAGAAGCGTGGCAAACACTGCCCTAGAGAGTGACGTAGGAAAAGGTTTTCACGCTAATTACACTTCAGTAAGGGAGCCATATGATTATGCATATAACAAAATCAAGAATTTTGGCACAAAGATAAAGACTGACCAAAAATAACGCAAAAGTTGGCACCCACATAGTCGAGTTCTTAAAAATCGACACTAAAGTCCAGTAGCTAAGCTTTTTGGAATTTTGTAGTTCTAAATTAGTCTTAGTCTCAAACATTTACTTTTTGGGATCAAATATGACAACGCCACCAGTTTATGATCAGACAACTTAATCTATTGTGGATATTGCTTAAGAACGTTCCCAAAAGAATACTGGAATACTGGGTGAAATTCCAATGCAAATTAAAAATTAAATACCTCTTACCTCTAGTATTTGCCGCCCATATGTTTTTATTTGCTGGAGTTCAAGGCCCTGGATCTTCTTAGGGTTGCAGTACTTCTTTAAGAATGGGTCTTTTGGTTTTGACTTTGGAAAAAAACAAAGAGCACGTAAGTGAGAAGCAGAAGGGTCAACATCTGCACACAGGCTCGCCGAGAGCCAGGACTTGAGAGACTAGCGGCGCCAGACTGCAGTAGGTGGGTGTTTAAAATACGAGTCTGTGCAGTTGATAGAAAGAGGCTAACCTGGGTTTCGTCCCATCTCTAGTCCAGTGAAGAGGTGCCTGGTCTTGGCCTTAGTCAACCCCAAAGTCTTACACACTGGTAGAGTTTTTCACTATTTAAATTTTTTCTTAAAAAAATTTTTTGACTTTGAGATAATTTGGTAAAGCTTTGTTAAACTGACCGCAGCCTGCAATGCAGTGGACATAATCAGTAAATGTTCAACCTTCCCTCATGTGGGGAAAGGAATGCTTTTTAACCAAACTGGGTAGTTTTTATTACTAAAATCAAAATAAATTCCAAAGAAAATTAAAATAACCTCCTCAGGGCCTAGCTTCTGGAACTTCAGGGATCAAGTACCCATAACAGATTTTAAATGGACTTGCAAATTTCTTTATGACCATGAACTTGTACTAAAAGTACCTTGTAGATCAGGTCCTTCAAAGTTCCTTTTTCATTAAACATCCTAATAAGCAGTGCTGAAGATTCATTAGCTGTGGCAAAGGTAACCCGATAGATATAAGGGTGCTGGTAAAACAAACAAACAAAAAAAATTCAAGTTTATTTGCATCCGGGGTCTGAATATACAGAGTCATGTACCACCTCAGTTGTTCAGTTGCAAACAAATGTGAGAATATTCCCTGAACACATGGCATTTTCAAGTTATTTGATGAGGAACTCGTACATCATTCTTTAGGTGAGAGAAGGAACATAAACAATACTGACAAAAGGAAGTGGGTAACTGATGTGATCAGCTTTATGTGGAAGGCATCTGCTTTGGTATGCATATTTCTCATAGTTCAGGCAAAAGTGTGATAGAAGAAAGTGAAAGTGTGAATTTTTAGAATAGTGATTTTAATATTCTACCTATGTAAATCAGTAAAGAATAAGCTGAATCCTAGAAGAGCGGAGTGGGGACCAGGAAGAATGTATCTTCATTCACAGCTTTGCCTAACAATCCACGCTGCCGCACTGCGCCAAGCCAGGGTGCATGACAGCCAGAGAAAAAGGAAAAGCAGCATTTTGGGGGGATTGTGGCCCTTTTCCAAAGCAGCTAGCATGAATCTTCCTGTCCTCCTCCTGGAGTAGGCAATGTGGTGATTCACAGTATCCTCCTGAGGTGGGGACTAACGTCAACCAAGTAGGGCGGGGTGTAAGACAAATTACTAATGACTGAAAGGGAAGCATTCACATGACCTGAAATTTTGGTTACATGAACCAACTGGCTCCAGACAGGTATTACAATGTCCATTAGCTCGAGGAAGTACCATGAAAATTCAAACACAAGGGAGCTGAGCTATGCAAAGATTTGGGGGGCAGGTGTTGATTTGGGTTGAGCGGTGAAAGAGTGTGCCCAGGAAAATGTAGTAACTGATCATGAAGTTTCTCTTGACCATCACGTCAAAATGATTGCTGGTGACATTTTAATGGCTAACCGAAATATAACTCACATAACATTATGATTCACCCATTTAAAGTGTACAATTCAATGGTTTTCAGTATATTCAGGGTTGTGCAACTATCACACAGTCTAATTTTAGAACATTTCATCACCCCGAAATAAACCCAAGGAATAAAATAAAATTCCTTGAATTCTATAGATATAAATAAAGAAGAAAGAACAGGAAGCTATTCCTTATAGTAGAATGACAACTAATAAATATAAGATAAATGATGGGATTAGAAAAATTTCAATGAATGCTAAAACTAATGGGTTTGATAAAGAATGGGATATTAATATAGTCTCAAAATATCTCCCTATAATTACTTATTGATTAATTCTAGTTATTTACCTTAAGAAAATAATTAAGGATGAATACAAACACTTAGCTAAAATTGTTCACTATGGCATTTTTTTAATCCTCACCTGAAGACATGTCCATTGATTTTAGAGAGTGGGAAGGGAGGGAAAGAGGGAGGGAAAGAAACATCAATGGGAGAAACATTGATCGGTCAGCCTCCCGTACATGCCCTAACGGGGGACGGTGCCCACAACCCAGGCATGTGCCCTGACTGAGAATCGAACCCGTGATCCTTCAGCTCACAGGACAATGCTCCAACCAAGCCACATCGGCCAGGGCTATGGCTTTTCTTTTTTTAAAGAGAAAAAACTGGAGGTGACCCAAATATCCAGATTAGTTGAGGGAACTAAGGTATAGCCAATGATAATCCTATGCAACCAGTAATAATGATGTTATCGACAATAAAAAAGGTTCATGGTAAGCCTCCTAGACCATCTGGATAAAGACATCAACATCTTCTCCATGTGTGTCAGGTAAAGTGCAAGGGTGACCCTTGACAATGGGGTCTGTGGCCTGAGGTTTGGCTACTTTTGAATCCTGGGATGAGGACTGACTCCAGTGCGGAGAACAATGTGGGCTGGGGCTGGGCCACCCAGTGCTTACCACAGGCTGTGTTCTTACACTGACAGTACAGACAGAAGAGGCAGAGTGAACCTGCCCCATACACTCCTCAGCCCCAGGCGCTTTGCCTGGTCTGTGTTGTGAATGGGGGGGTTGGGGGGGGACATGGAGAAAAAAAGAGATATTCACAGTATACTACTAACAAAAAAAATCAGGTTTTAAATAATATATACATTTGAAATCCTATAAAATTCTAGAACCGTAACAACTGAATTTTCTTTTTCTGATTAGTTGAAATTACAGGTGAGTTTTCTTTCTTTTCCTTTTTTTTTTTTTTTTGCGTATCTCTGTTTTCTGACTCTTCTGCAATGTATCACTTGTCCACGCTACCTTCTTTTTAAAAGCATATCCATTAAAAGAAAGAGGGTTGAGTGCTGACAGCCTGTGTCACACAATTAATCAAACTGAAAGGTCACAGCATTTTTCTTGGCTACACATCACGCCTCATTAAAAGCTTGGTTTTGTTATTTTGACAAGGCATTCTTTTTTCAAAAACAAACTTGCCAACCCAACTGGACAGGTCAGTGTAACTGTGCTCAGTCCATGAGTAACTCGCTCTGTGGTTCCACATCCTCATGCAGACCACAGGTAAAGAACATCAACACTAACTTAATTTTCTGGACAGATCAGTCTCTTCCTGAAGACATTCTGCATTTATTTTGAAATACACTGATGTAGTTCTTTCCACCAACAGCCTCAGATTAGAATTGTGTATTAGCATAAATAATACCAGGTTCTCCCAAAGACCATATGGTTAGCCTGTGGGAATAGCAACTCAGACAGCAGAAGGGTTATTTTGCCTTTCCCTCATCCAGCTAACCTAAACCCTTATTAGCTCTGTGTTCTCAGGCTAGAACAGATCTTTTAATGCCTTTGATACAAACATCTTCACCAACAACAAAGTGGCTACTTCCCATTCTCATATTTGCTTAAAATACAAAGTCTACATTTAAATGACCATACTTCATGGGTTGTATATTATAAATGCCATTTAAATGGCCTCCAATCTATAGGCCTAGTCATAGCTCTTCTGTGGAACGACTTCAATCTGAACTGAAATCCAGTATACCTCTCCATTCCTTTGAGTATGCCCAGCTCTTTCTGTCCACAGAAAACATTGTGAATCTGTCATAAACACCAAGCACAGAAGGAACTGTACTCACCGAACAGGAAGGCAGAAGTTTGATTAGACACTGAAAATCTTTATCTGACAGATACTTGTCAGGGCCGAGGTCAGCCTAAAAACACGGAAGGAAATATCAAGGTGCTGCCTTTAGTCATTAAAAGAAAAAAAGATATAGAATTGTACACCTGAAACCTATATCATTTTACTAACCAATATCTCCCCAATAAATTTAATTTAAAAATTCCTATGTCTTTCTCTTTTTTTATTTATCCAAATATATGAACATAAACCAAAGACGAAAACCACCTAAGCCTTGCTGCCTCAGGGCCCTTCTGGAGAGACGGAATATAAACATAGGAAAAGCAGGACTTAATTGTAATCTTATCGAATTTCATTAACCACCTGTATCACTAGAACTCCCAAAGTGAGAGATCACAAAGTCATGCCGAAGTACTGTCTTTAAAGCAAATGGTAACAATGCCAACCCTAAAGAGGTTCCAGAGAACTAGTTTAAGCTGTTCCTGTTTCTTTCCAAATGTTTATTAGTTGATCAAATATAATCACATCAAAATGACTAAATGCACAAGCAAAGTGACTTAAAATGACTCTCTTCTGATGTGGGACTGAGAAGAACTTTGTAACATCACTCAGGAAAACAATGTAATTTCTTAATTATCTTATCAATATCTGCTTTCATAAACCCATCAAAAATCCCTGAAATGAGACTGAAACAAAAATCCAGCTTACCCAGCTTAACACTAGCCGTTCCTTCGGCTGATTTTTAATCTTCATCAGGAAATATTTCTTCCTTATCCTCCAACCTGCCATAAAAGCAGATGTATGTTTATAGCTACATAATTTGTATGCCAATTGATAATGTTTCATTGACTGAGTGATAAAAATTAACTTTGGCAATATTATCCACAGCTATATAGGCGCAAGTAAAACAACCATTTGGTAATGCTGACATGGAAATCATTGCACTAAAAAAAAAAAAGGCAAAGAAATTACTCCAGTCACAGAAATAGGAAAACAGCACTTCAGTTTAGATTTAGTGAATAGAAAGATGAGGAATGAATGATGAAACCAGGTTGAAAGTATGTTACTACCATCAAAATCCTCAGAGGGGGCTTTAACCAAGATTCACTAAGTATTTAAAGTTACGGACTACATCCTCAAGCAGTAGGAAGGTAAAAAGAAAGGGAAATCATCTGCATTTAAGAGCTTTCTTGGGATACATAAAGGAAAGCATGACAAAGAATTCAGTTCTCAGGTCTGTCTTTTTTAACAGAATGGGCTTGCCAGTTTCTCACCTATGTCTTTCAATGGTTCTACCACCTCCCACTTTGGTTCTGATCGGAAGAACATGGAAACCTGTTGTAAGGCGATCTCTGCAAAGACATTTTTGAAACGCATTAGTCAAGCATATCAGGAAAGTACCATATGCTTAAGATACTTTTCTTGCAAATGAGATTATGACCTTAAAAAACTTAATTACAAAAACAAACACACGGACTAAAAGCAACGTAGGATTCTACATTGGATCTTCGAACAGAAAAAGGACATTAGTGAAAAAATTAGTGAAATCTGAATAAAATCTGTAGTCAACAGTAATGTACCAATGTTAATTTCTTAGTTCTGGTAAATGTACTGTGATTATGCAAGATGTTAACATCAGGGGAAATTGTGTGAGGGATATGTGGACACTCTCTGTACTATAACTGCCATTTTTCTGTAAATCTAAAATTATTTTAAAGAAAAAAGAGTGCTTAATTATTAATGTTGTGGGCATATATATTCATATACTGGAAGATCTAAAATATTCAGATGGTGTAAGCCAAGAATTCAATATATGCGCCGGGCCACAACCCAAGCACAAAATTCAAAATGTGTTCTAAGGTCAGTTTGGAACAGTGTTCAATGTTGCTCCAAGTAATTTATCCCATCTTCATTCCTCAAGGAATTATAGCTTTCAACAACAAAGAAGCAATTAGCCTTAAATATACACTGGAAATAAAAGCCAGTGTTTTAGAAAAACATCTATGCACAGCAACAACATTGGTTCTGTTGTGGGAAGTGATGGTGTGCCTGTTTACTGGAAAAAATCCATGCTTCTTTTTGTGTTTGTTTATCATGAAATGTTTCCTCCTTTTAAGAAGACAATGAGAAGAGGAAGTTCTCTAAAGTTCACCGTATTAAAAAATTATCGGAATAACTGTGCTTTTGCATTTCCTACAAAAAGTAACAGCTGTAACTTGCTATTTCTCCTCAATGCAGTGTGAGTAAAGGAAGCCACTCCTGATTCCTGAAAGCAAACAGAAATCCTGCAGATTCACTGTGTAATTTACCCTCTGCATAGCATTAATTACATTCCAGGCGGACTGGATAGGGATTGGGCAAAAATGCTCTCCATATGTCAAAATTACCTAGTCTGTAATTACCATGCTTAGAGCTGGGCACACAATATCATTTTGATGTACTTTACAGTACATTATGAGTTAAGACATTCAGGGAAGAGAACCCACTAGCTATTTGTTTACAGACTCAATATGTAGAGTGTCAGTTTATCCACAAAGAAGAAAAGATGTGAGAACCAAATACAAAACTGACTCCATTTACATTTGTTCTAACCACTCCTCTGTGAACAACCCTTTGGAGGCGCTGGGTATGGCAGATGCATATACATGCTCATTATCAACACTGGGAACTCTGTGCCTCCTCCATAAAGAATGTGGATATAAAATGCCTTCAGTATTTACAAAATAACTTGAAGGTAAATAAATTTAAAGGAAATTCTTTTTTTGTTTGTTTTGATTTTTAGAGAGAGAGAGAGAGAGAGAAACCTCGATTTGTTGTTCCACTTATTTTTGCATTCAGTGGTGGCTTTTTGTACGTGCCCAGACAGGGAGCAAACCTGCAACCTCGGGGTATCTGGACGACTCTCTAACCAACTGAGCCGAGGTACCCAGCCAGGGCAAAAGGAAATGCTTTTTTTTTTTAACTTCATCGATATTTAATTTAAATATAAGCAAATTAAAATTTCCAATCAAAATGCAGATATTTACAGATTAGATTTAAAACATGATGTAACTATACTGCCTATAAGAGACTTGCTTTATTTATTTATTTATTTTTAAGAAACAAAAGAAATTTATTTCACACGGTTCTGAAGGCTGGAAGTCCAAGATCAGAGTGCAGAAAAGGAAATTCTTTTAAGTGAAAATCATTCATATCAACTTTGAGAGGGATCATGACAAATAACTTCCTAAATGCAGTACAATGTCATTCTAAGAGACTGTGAAGGGCAGTTTGTTCAAAACTAACAGTGACTCATAATTCCCCACAAAATCATTATTCAACACTATTTACCATATGCTACTACAGGCTGTACATTGTTTTAGAAATGGGGAAATAGCTGTGAACAAATGGAACAAATGGAACATGAACAAAATGGAAGGTAAATTGAGGACTGGGAAATAGCTTTTTATACCTTAGGGGTCAGGGAATTATAGAAAGGACATTTTCTTTCCACTAAACTATGATTTATTGTCTAGTAAATTCCATGACTACTATGCTTCCAATATTAATCCCCCTCCCCAGGAAACACACTTAAATCCTAAGCATCTATTCCTCTGCTTACGAGCTTTTATTGGTGCCCCATTTCCTTACCAAGTCAAGGCCAAGCTTCTAAACCTAATGGTCAACCTAGTTCTGGCTTTGTCTCCTACAACAGTCGTGCCTCACACTCCCTTCACTGTGAGATTTGCCCCTCAGCCCCTGAAGACTGACTTGTCCCCACCTCTCAGCATTTTCCATTCTCGCCCTTCTATCCTTTGAGGCTCAGCCCAAATTTACTGCTCCCCTAGCCAGGACCCCTCCCTGCCTCCCTCCTGGGGCACTCCCAGTGCTATATCTATCTGTCTCCTTTGGAATTCACTCACAGACTGTCCTGTATTAGGGCTACTCTCTTCCACTAGACCAGACACTCTGGCTGGAAAACCTCTCCCCTCTGGAGCACTGCCCCTGCCTCTCCGCCTTGCTCACTTCTACTCGCCCCTCAGATCTCCATGCACGTAGCACCTCTTCTGGGAAGGCTTCCATCTTCGGATCTAAATCATCTGCAACCCTACAGACTCCCCCACCCCCTGCCCAAGGTGCTGTCCCATGTTTACCCTGCCACGATCTTCTCCCTACAGAAGTGCCCAGGGCAGGGGTAGGGGGAGACTATCACTCCTTCTGTGTTGCCGTATTCCTAGCATCTGGCACATAGTATTTGTTCAATAAGTATTTCATGCAGTGAGAACTAAGGGTTCAACAGATGTTCAGTGGGTATGGATGCTCTTTCCTATTAGAACATGAAAACCATGAAAAGGAAGGCATCTGCCCTCATTCTCTTTGGCACTGATAGACACATGGTGAGAAATGCAGGCTCATAAATGCAGATGCACAAGCCCCAGACAGGAAATGCAGAGTGACGCCTTTAAGTCCACCCTGCTCTTCCCACAGAGCTCAGACTTCTCAGCTCAGAAGAAGACACCAGCTGCCCCCATTACGTGCAACCTTTGAGCTCCTAGATCCCAGCCCCATGGGATGACTATGAGGAACAAACGCTGACTCTTTCAGTCCTGCAGCAGAGCTCCGGGTCCCTAATCTACTACAGGAAGTGGTGTAGCAGAGGCCTGCACAGCAAATGGACAGACATGGGCCTCCAGCTTCTCCAAAGCCTCCTGCTCTTGTTCTGAACACAATGCCCCACCCCCAATCTCTCCTTCAGTATTTTTATCCTGGAACCCACTATTATCAACATATTCATGGGATTTCTGGGGCTTTAAGACCAAAAGGGGCTTCAACACCCCCTAGTCTACCACCCACTCCCTCAACTCCTATTTTATAGGCCTGGACCCAGAAGCCCACGGAGGGGAAACGCTGCTGATGACAAAGCTGGGACTATGATCCAGGCCTACTGATTTCTGAGCCAAATGACTTCTGTGTAGACATTAAACTCACCTTACTCTGAGGGGGTGTGAGGTTTGAGGTGGGAAGGTGGCTACAGTGCAGTGAGGTTTTTACATGATGGAAGCACCTTGCTAACAAAATGAATAAAGTGGTGGCGGTGGCGTGTGTATGTGTGTGTGTCCCAACAGCAACCCCTCATGTCTGGGAGCCACCTGTTTTCCCTGTACAATACCTGGTCCTCCATTAGACTTTCTAATTCAAGAGAACATCTCACAATCCCTGCGCAGAGATGATGAGCCACACTGAGTTTCGGAAAGCCTGGGCAAGTCGGCCGGCTTTCTGAGGAACGGCTCAATCAGGCTGATGCAGAGGGGCGGCCTGGGCTTCCCTTTCCTGACACTGCTGGCGAGTCAGCCTAGGGGCAAGACAAGTTCTGACATTTCATTCACAGGGGGAAATAAATCAGCATCTCTGTGAAAACAGCAACCACCCCCTACTGTTCCGTTACAGGACTGTGTCCTCTAAAATAGTGACAGCTCCTTGAGCATTCGGGTTCTGGTGGCAGTCTCCAGTGTCCTCTGTGTCCCTCTGCTTTGGACTCCAAGGACAATGGCAGCATGCAAGAGTGGTACAGTAGAAGGAAGTATAGGGATCAGACTACCTTCCAGGGTCTGAGCAGCATTTTAATTAGAAAACGCTCACACACTGTACACTTATACAGTCATGCAAATGTGCCACCCTAGGTATGGCCTTCCTTTTCAACAGGCCTCTCGTCTCATCTATAAATTGAGAGGGTAAGTACTGATGTACCTGCTCTAAGATCCCCTCTAGCTCTGACCCTGGGTGACTCAATGTACTTGTGATACCCATACTTGGGATACCTGTGATACAATGTACTTATGATTCCCACAAGCAGGGAGCGTATTCCTTGAGCCTGCATCTCCAACACCTAGCCCTGCGCCCAGCACGCAGCACAGGCACAGCGGAGTCGAGATTGATGGAATGAACAGCATCATCACATGTGCGCCAGGTCTTGATGTTTGTCATCAGGAGCACACTGGCAGGAAACAAGCTGGACAAGCCGATGAACCGGGCTGAGTTGGGGCTGATTTGATAACAGTCAATTCAGGCGGCCCACCTTCTGACAGTTTTGGGAATAACTGAGGTGCACCAGGGAGAAATGAAAGAAATGAGAGATGCTGCTGCGAAAGAACGTGAGCTGTGCTGGGAGCCCCTGCCCTGTGATGCTTTTTCTCCCATGTAAACCAAAAACAAGAGGGGGGATGAATGGAAGCCTTGTTAACAACATAATGTTCAACTTGTAACCTGTAGTTAATATGAATTTGAAATAAACTTTCCTTCATTGCTCTGAATTCTGGAAAGGCATTCTTCTTACTCCTACCTCTATTAGAAGATGGCAGGTACGTTCTACAGTGAGGCTTGGCAAACTTTAATGAGCATGGAAATCACCTGGGGACCTTGCTAAAATCAGATCCTGATTAGTGGGTCTGAGCTGGAGCCTGAATTCTGCATTTTTGACAGGCTCCCAATAATGCAGTGCTGCTGGTCAGAAGGCCACACTGTGAGTAGTAAGGTCCAAGGGCTGTGGTTTTCAAACTCAGCTGCATATTGGAATCTCTTGGAGAGCTTCAGAAACCACAAGCCAGACCTAGCCTGGTAGCTCAGTTGGTTAGAGCATAGGCCCAATATCCCAAGGTTGTAGGTTCTATCCCTGCTCAGGACATATACAAGAAGCAACCAATGAATGCATAAATAAGTAGAACAACAAACCAGTGTCTCTCTCTCTCTCCCCAACCTTCCTCTCTCTCTCTGAAATCAATTCAAAAGAAATAAACAAACAAAAACACCAAACCATGAGCCACGCCTGCAGAGACTCTGATTTAACTGACATGAGTACAGCCCTGGCATCAGGATTTTCTTGGCAGAAAAGTTTAGTGCCTGACAATTGAGCCTCTACTTCCCTCTCTCTGAAAGAGGAATGAAATTTCCTCCAATTGCTTTAAAAACAGGTTTTTTTTAACCCTCATCCGAGTACACGCTTATTGATTTTAGAGAGGGGCGGAGGAAGGGAGAGAGGGAGAGAAACCTCGAAGTGAGAGAGAAACACTGATGGACTGCCCTGCATATGCACCCCGACCTGGAACTGAACTGACAACCCAGGCATGTACCTTGACCAGGAATTGAATCCATGACCTTTTGGTTGGTCAGATGACATCCAACCACCTGAGCCACACTGACCAGGGCCCAAAGCAATGTTTCTGAGGACCCGAAAAGTAGCATGTAAACAATCTATTCTCTTAGTGAGGAAATCAGCTTATTAATAATACCCAAAATTTCATTTAGAAAGAATCTAAGTACAGTTTACCTTTAACAAATCATTTGAATTCTAGTAATTAGTTCAGTCCTACAATGGTTTCCATTGGTCTCTTCAAGGCTACACCAGAATGTATTCCATATTTAATCATCCATTCTGCTGACACTAGGCTTAGGTAATCAATGCCAGCTTTGTGTGGAACTGGTACCCTTCCACCTCGGTCCCTTGGCTGCCACCCTGATCCAGGGAAGGTTTGAAAGAGTGACAGCTACCTCCTCCTTATGTTTTCCACTGAGTGGGTCTCGGTGAACAATTGGGAGCACAGGGAGGACACTTCTGAGTCACTGTTGCGGTCAAGTAATTCTGAGAAAATCCAGGCACACGGTATAATTGTAAATAGAAAAATGGAGCCAAATACAAATCAGGTGTGATTACTGTATAGGTTATCATGGATTATTTACTCTCTACTCTCTCAGGGAAGTTAATAAGGACAAGAATGTAAGTACAGAGACACAATAACTTCCCTTCCAGATTTTTCTGTGCAGGCATTACAAACATGTTAAAAGCAATTATTTTCTTTTTATACATCTACAGTAAATTACAATCAGGTAAGAAGTAGTAAATGAATAATATCCTATTACAAATATACACATCTTCCCATTTGGAAAGAGCTTCTCCCATGTACTTCATCTCCAGCAAGGCACAGAGCCTCTTTAGCCATGTGACCACAGCTCATAGACCCCTCTGCTTACCAGTGTAGTTTGCAGAATAGTTGTTTGGATCTAAAAACTTCTTAACCAGCTCACAATTAGACAAGATGTGATTTGTGGTGATAACGTTGAGATAGTTCTGAAGACCTTTCTGTCTCTCAGCTATGAATTCACGATCCATGTTACCAATCAGTTTTTTGGGAGGAAGAGGTAGACACAGGCCTGCAATCTTTAATTAAGAAAAAAAGTATTATACTCATGTCATTCCTAAAAAAGATACAATACCAGGATCCTGAGCCATCATATTTCATTAAGTCTGAAGCACCACAGATTTTAAGATGCATCCTAACTTCAGTGACATGAAAATGTGAAAAAACTGTGCATCTCAGAGTTCATAAAATACTGCATTAAGCATCACTACAAAACTTAATTTTTAAAAAGTGTTTTTATTTTTATCAAACTTATACATGAACATAATTTGAAGAGTCAGTTTTTTATTATTATTCCCAGTGCTATGACATCCCTCCTGCCCCTACCACCAGATGACATATCCATTCCTGACATACCCATTTCCCCCTTCTCCTCAGACACAGCCACATTCAATTCTTTCAGTCAATCTTATGGCATTGAGGAATGTTGATGTTGTTATGTCTTGATTTTTCATTTTTAGGAATTATCTATAAATTTCCTATCATGGAAGATGAAAATTAAATTCTCTTTCACTACCCAGACTTATCCCCTACACACCCTGTTCCTAATCCTTCCAATATAGTTATAATTTCTTTATTTATTTACTTTTATCGAGAGAGGAAGGGAGAGAGAAAGAGAGGGAAAGAAACACCAATATGCAAGAGATACATTGATTGCCTCTCCCATGCCCCAGCTGGGGACCTGGTCCACAACCCAGGCATGTGCCCTGACTGGGAATTGAACTGGCAACATTTTGGCTCACGGGCCATGCTCAATCCACTAAGCCACACTGGTCATATAATTTTATTTAGTGTAGTACTCATGTTTACCTTAGGTAAACAATATTCGCAACAGAGCCAAAAAGCTATGCTTACTATGGTTAACATGATTACTTTCTATCAACTGGCAGTTTATATTTTTAGTTTTCTATTCAACTCTGAACTCTCTGGCTAAGCCTTTCCTCAACACGTTCACATACAGAGATGCACTAATTTCATCTTATTGAGGAGTATCTTCCAGAGCCTACCAATGTGCTTTAAGCAGGACTGATGGTCCCTATACCTGCTGCGAAGCTGGCACACTGGGGCTTCCCTTTATCATCTCGCTGGAGATGCTTTTGCCTTTCTCCTGCTGATCCTCATTTCTATGTCCATCCTTTTTCTTAGCTATTCCCCCTGTTTTCGGTGGAGATATCCTCTGACAACTTCCTAAAAGAGGGGCAAGTTTTTGAAAGTCTGTATGTGTAAATTTGTCTTTATTCAACCCTCACATTTGATTGATAGCAAGTCTTGATGTGGAATTCTAAGTTGAAAATATTTTTCTTCTTCAGAATTTTGAAGAGCTACCTTGTCTTCTAGTTTCCAGTGCTGTTGTTAAAGTTTCAAGATTCTTGATTCTTTCCCCCTCTCCCTGATACAAGCTTTTAGGATTGTCTCTTTGACCTCAGTTTTGAATTCCATGTGCCTTTATGTGGGTCTACCTTCATTCTCTGTGCTGAGTACTGGGCCCTTTCAGTCTAGAAACTAGTAATATCTTTACGTTCTTTGGTATTTTCTTCTATTAGGTCATTACTTCTTCCCTTCCATGCCCTTTGCTTTCTTTTTCTGGAACTCCTATTTTTCAATATGGGACTTTCTGGACTGATCCTTTATTCTTTTCTCTCCTATTTTCCACCTTTGTTAAACATTTTTTTCTACTGAAAAAGTTTTCTAGGATGTTTCCTTTATCTTTCAGCCCTTCTAAAGAGTTTTAATTTCGACTATTATCTTTTTTAAACTATATTTTATTGATTATGCTATTACAGTTGTCCTAATTTTACCCCCTTTGCCCCCTTCTACCCAGCACACCCCGCTCCCTCAGGCAACCCCACAGCGTTGTTCATGGCTTGGGACACGCATGCAAGTTCTTTGGCTGCTCCATTCCCTACACTGTACTGTGCATCCCCATGGCTATTCTGTAGCTACTTATTTGTACTTGTTAATCCCCTCACCTCTTCTCTCGTTCCCCCACACTGCCTTCCCATCTGGCAACAATTAAAATGTTCTCTGTATCCATGATTCTGTCTCTGTTCTTCTCGTTTGCTTAGGGTTTTTGAGGTTTTTTTTTTACTCAATTGTTGATAGATATGTATTTATTGCCATTTTATTGTTCATAGTTTTGATCTTCTTTTTCTTAAATAAGTCCTTGTAACAATTCATATAATAATGGTTTGGTGATGATGAACTTCTTTAGTTTTCTACTATTATCATTTTCATTTCTAAGCACTCTTCTTTTTTCCCCTTAATAACATCATGAATGTAATACAATTTCTTATCTCTCTGATATTATAAAAGAATTTTTCTGAAGTACCTGAAAAGTTCTTCTTACTGCATATATTATGCTTCCTGAAGGTTTTTTCTTTCCTGTTTGTTTTGGTTGTTATCGTTCATATTAAAATGTTCCTTAGAAATCAGGTGATCCTGGGCTGTCTGTTCATGTTTGAGAGTGGAGCACCGAAGCTGATGAGAAGCTCTAGTGTCTGGGGCTTGTATGATGTCTGGGGCTTGTATGATGCGGACTTCATTGTAGCACATGACCTCCCTCGGCTGTTTCATTGGGAGAACCCGTGACTTTAGTCTTCAGCCTGAGAAAGAGTCTTTAGATCTTTCCTCCTCGGCTGGGAAGATGTCGCCCCTAAATCTTCTGGTCTCCTGCCTGGAAGGGCTAAGCCTAACTGCCAGTGTTCTGGGAACTGAGGGGAAGAGAGCAGAGGACAGGATGGTGGCTGGGGTCCACGCTCCTATTTATTATGTAAATATTTCCCACTGTGCCTGCCTTCTCAAGTCCAAAGACTCTTCCTACCCCTCCAGGGAATAAACTTCCAGTTTTCTGCTGGAGGGAGAAGGGCAGGCATAAGTTGTTCAGATTGGCTAGATTTGGGGATCTCGCTACTTCTTAAACATACTTTCAACTCCTGATTTTATTTTATTTTAAAAGATTTTACTTATTTATTTTTAGAGAGAGGGAAAGAAAGGGAGAAAGAGAGGGAGAAAAACATTGATATGAGAGAGAAATATTGATTGGTGGCCTCTCATACATGCCCTGACCAGGGACCAAACCCATAACCCAGGCATGCGACCTGACCAGGGATCGAACCCATGACCTTTCACTTTGCAGGATGACACCCAACCAACTGAACCACACCAGTCAGGGCTCAACTCCTGATTTTAGCTTGACCTGGTCCCTCTCTGGAGGCAGCACCTGTGATGTCAATTGCCCAAACTTTTGGAAGTTCTGTGGTGTAAATTGGACCAAGTGGGGTTATCTACCCCCCATGTCAGAATTCTACCTTCCCAAACCTGCTTAATTAGTTAGCTCTCATCCACTGGATTTTCAGCTTCAAATGTTTTGCTATAGTTTTCTCCTCTCCTATTTGTCCTTGAGTTGTGTGTGCACAGGCCCTCACGTGTAAGATCAATTTACTGTGTAAGAGTGGCTTCAGGAGAGAGCAAAAGTAAACACAGGTGCTCAAGGTACTATCATTTTCCAGATCATTTAAAACCTTGAAGTCTATTTTTCAAACTTGAAAACCAAAGCATCGGATTAGTATCTTAATTTAACAAGTAAAATCACTTTCACAGAGCAGTGCTGTTCTACACTTGTGCTTGGATTAGGGCAGTCTAAGTGGCATGTGCACTGATTGAGAGAAAGGTCTAAAAAGAAGCCCATCTTGAATTCAGACAAGACTGTAATCTAAACCACCCATGTGGGCAAACCTAACTTAACCTGCTGCACTCTGTATTTTTCAAACAACAGTGAAGACTTTGAACTTGATAATAGATAAGATGAAGAGTTTGTCTGACAATTCTAAATTGCCTATTTCTTCAACTGTGAAAGTTGAATTCTTTCACATTCTTCTGTGAAAGAATGTCAGAGCACATTTAGAGTGAATTTTGTACCATGGCACTACCAGATAAGACACCAGTTTCAGGTTGTTTTCCACATTCGTACAACTAGGCTTTACCTAATAGCAGTTTCTTTAGTAGCTAAATAAAAATCATATGTAGGAAGAAAGCACATCACTCAAGCCAGTATACATCTAAGCCAATTATTTCATTATTATTGTTTTGTTCAGAAGCATTAAGAAATACAGGGTAATCAAAGGTAACATATTACTGAAAACACAACTGATTTCTTTCTTTTTAAAACTCTCTTAAGTTGTAGAATATAATCCCCTGTGTATGCACACGTGTGCATGTGCGTGCACCCCTCAGGATATGGTTATATACACAAAATAAATGTCTAAAAGGACTCACACCATTGCTTGAGAATGGCTATCTCTGGGAGTGAGCTGATCAATTAATTCTTTTTTCTACCATAAAATGTTTTCATTACTCAATTACTACTTTTTTCAATTAAAAAAGGAAAAGAAAGAAAAACCTTTTTGCTTATCACATTGATTGCGTAAACAGCAAAGGTTTTTTTAATGCCCCTGACCAATATCGGCACATCTGCCGATACTACCTGCCCAACAGCAGGCCCTACTGTGTCTCTCCGAATGGCAAGTCCCACCTGGCATCCCTGGGTTCAAGCCTCAGCAGGGCTATTTTTCATTCATGGTGCGGATGTGAGAATGAATTTGATAAGGTATCTGTTTCAAACTTTGTGGCCTCCAAGCTTCAACCAATGTTTTCAAGCTTCATTTCACTTTAGGAAAATGTACTGATCTGCCCAGACCTATCATCAGCATTTCCAACCCACCAGGTGAAAGAGAGAGTTCTTTGTCAACAGCTGCAATCAGCATCGCATCCCTGCTATGTCAGTCTGCTGGGCACACTGGAGGTGTTTTCCTGACCTAGTTCAGTAACTTCCAATAAATATTCCTGAAAGTACTAAAACTACGCAATCTGTGTGTTATTTTAAAATCTTGTCTTTTAAAAAAAGATTAGCATTCAAGATACACTAATTTTCTCTTTCAGCTTTCTCCTAGAATTTCTAAAATGCTTACCAATCTGAGATATAAAATTTAGAAATTCAATGACGCGTGAGGAGGGAAAGAGAACATTAGCACATGGAGCGACAGTCACTAAGCCAGTGATTCCCTAGAAACCTCCACGTCGATGGCTTGAAGCCGTGACACTCATCATCCCATTTTCCACAGCTCTCTTCTTTAACATGTCCTATGGATCCCCTTCTTGAGTTCCTTAAATAAAGGACAGAGAAGTTCCCCAAAGTTCCACTCATAACACCTGCAGAGTGACAATGCAAATGGGAGATGATCATCAAAATGGGGCCCAAAGCCCATAATCTGTCTGATGCTAGCCTAGTAGAAGCCTCTAAATTATATAACAAACTATATCACGGTTTCAAGAAAATTAGCTTTAGTCTGAAGGAAAAAACCTACAAACTCTGAATCTGTTAATCTCTCACTTCCAGTATCGGGTCTTAATAGCCTACACACTGCTTTCAACTATATTCCAGTGAATATTCTAGGGAGTTCTAAACTCTCAGCAGAGCTTTAATTTGTCCAAATTTCCTCTCAGTGTACAGTACAGTCTCTCCTATGTTAACAATGACAATAAAATTCAAATAACAAAACTTTTGGGCTACAACAGACCTGAGAAGTCATCTGGTTCAACCCTCTGGTGCAGATGGGGAAAGTGGGGACTGAGAGAGGAAATAACTAAGACAAGGTGGTAAGGGGCAGAGCCTGGGTTCCTTCCCAAGTCTGAAGGCTCCCTACCCACTTCCTATCATTTCAACTCCTGTTTCCTTCTTGTTTCTTGTCGTATGCTGTCTCCCTAGATCAGCAATTTTCAACCTTTTTCATCTCATGGTACACATAAACTAATTACCAAAATTCTGAAACACACCAAAAATATATATTTTTTGTCAACTGACAAAAAAAAGTAAGTATAATTTAGATTCAATCACATTGGTCAGCTGTTATTGGGTTGGCTATTATTTTTTTTAATCTGACAATCTAAGGGAAAAAGAGGTCAGTGCCCATGACTAAACAGTCTGGTACTGCATGTTTAAAAAATTCTTGTGGCACACTGGTTGAAAATTGCTGCCCTAGATGATCACTACTTTGATGGTGCCTTTAAAATATGGTGGGATTTTTCTTCACTATTTCCACAAAATACGTTCACTATAAAGAGTGGAGAAAGTGTAGCTTTTTTCTATTTTTCTTTTCATATAGCTTACATGTGCTTATTTGTAGAGCACTTGGAAAGTACAGAGCAGTATAAAGAACCAGAAAAATATATAACTCATAATCCTACCACCTGGGTTCACCACTGTTAACATTTTGGCATATGTCCTCCCAATCTTTTTCTCTAAACATTTCATGTAATTATGTTATATTGCACGTATAATTTTACATCCCGCTTTTTTTTTTCCACTCAGGCATTTTTCCTACTGAACTCAAGACAACTCTGCATATATGTATTATATTTCTCATTCTTCATCAGGAACTCATTATCTCAGGAGGGTAATCAGACACTGAAAATCATGGTCACAGTTTTATTCTGTGGTTTTAGAATCTTTTTGGTCTGTTTTATAGAAGATATTTTGTGATATTTTGTTGCCAAAAAGCTGTATGTACTTTCTTCTGTTTGTTTACTTGGATCCAGAAAAACCTCCCACTTGAAATGATGTCTGACCATATCCTGCCCAACACAAGCCAACATCAATACACATGAATATTTGCAATTGAAATAAGATGCACATTGCAAGTACCCATTTTAAAAGGGAAAATTACACTGAAGCAAAAATAAAATTCTATTATATTAAAAAGGCCATAGCTAAATAGTTACAGAGATCCAACCTTACATCTCCAAAGCAAGAACAAACAGGAGATAAAAACCTCCTCCCCATGGTCATTCCTAGAGGCTGAGCCTAGGCAATTTAATTTTGAGAAATATTTTTCCCACAATTCTTCCTCAGCCCTGGCTGAATAACATTATACAAAGATGATTCCACCTTCTTTAAAACTGGGCAAAGGTTCACTTATGCATAAAGGTGAAAACTCATAGTAGGTTCAATATTAACTCTCAAATGCTTGCTCCACTGTGGAAATGTCATGTGGAAATGTCATGTGGAAACGTCTGGAGGAATTTGTGGAGAATATTCATGGCTGGAATGAACTGCACATTGGTGCCTTATCTACAATGTCATCACAGGCCCAGCTTTTGTATTAGAGTAAAGAATATGCTACGAAAATCCATATTTGAAACCAATTAAACCCATCTATGAGAATTCAATCTCTGCCAATATTCTATCTAGAGATTTAAACTGGTCATGGTATAATTAAAATTTTAAAAGACAGTACGTGTCAAATGCATGGCAATTACATGAAGGTTTGCAGGTACTCAGGATGACTCTATTGTAAGGAAAATTACACAATCATGCCTGAAGCGGTGTTGTAAATAATGTTAAAGTGTGGACTCTACAAATGCTCTTTTCCAAAGTCTGATCAATGAAACATGGTCTCTTGATGAAAAGGAATCCTTCGCAGCCAGCAGTCCTCCTGGCCTTTTTGGATGGGATCAGAGGTCACTCAGACTAAGTGACAATGGCTAGCTCACCAGTGAAGGGAGCAGTCCTTCACCTCCTTACTGAGCTGGTAAGAAGCCAAGTGCTCTGGCTCAGGTATAAAGGGTTTTGTGTAACCAATTAAATCTGAGCCTTGACACAAGCCCAGTGGTGTTCAGTAATCCACGGCTCTTGACCAATCTGCCAAGAGAAGACATGGGTGGTACTGCCAGTATTCCCTAGAGCCCTAAAGTCCCTCCAGGACCCTTCAATCATTACCAGCACTGGCTGTGTGTCCTGAGAAAGATTTTGCAGCTCATCCCTCTTTCCGTTATGGCCACCAAGTTAGGAACACTTAAATCAAATGAATTTAGAAACATGTATTTAAAAGGAAAAGTTACACCAAAAAAGTCTCTAGTTAGTGCTGAACACTGATCTACAATGTTGACTATGCAGCCTAGTTTAGTGGAAGGAGTCTGATACAGTTCCAGCTCCACCTCAGTGAACAACTCCAGCAACCCATTTAATCACTGCTAATCTGAGAAAAGGAGATAATACACATCTCATGACTGTGGTAAAGACGCAGTATGGCATAAAGGTACACAGTTGCCGGGTCACTATTATAAAGCACATTTGTTCCCAAAGGTTTATTTTTACAGCCGCACATCATCTGTTCCTTTTGCCATGGAAATTTGCTAATTTCTTGTTCTCATTATTGTCATTTCCAACTGGTTTCTAAGACACCTCAAGCAAGCGATATGTCATTAATGTTTTAAAATATTTACCTGCAAGTTGTTGTTCAGCAAATCAAAGTCACTGTATCTCCTAACAACCTGTAAGAGACAAGACAGTGGCATTTTAATTCAGCAAAGACCATCTCTTTTCATTTCCTTACTTAATACTTATTGGCATTCAAGAGCCCAGGCACTTGTGCTAAGGATAGTAAGTCTTATACTTAGTCCTTAATTTGTTTAACTTGACAGACCCAGAAAACAGGACTAGCAGTGTGCCAGAGTTGGCTGGGCCATGGGAAACTGGTTAATGCCATCCAAACTCACAAGATGCCAACAGGTAAGAGAGAGTATGATGTATTTCTTTTCAGTGCAAATCGCCATTTAAATATCTTTCCTATTAACCAGGAACCTGGAAAGATGACTTAATGATTTACCAAACATGGTTTACTGAATATGAAATCAAAGAAAAAGGAGGTGGACAGTTTTGAGGCCGTTTAGTCCTTGACTGGATAAAACTTGCCCCAGTTGAGGCCCTATCACTCTGGAGACTTGTTCACACCTATAGGAGGAGAACCAACACTTCTCCCTGGTTCCCGGTTCCCCCTTCTGGCAGACAGTCCACCTTCCATTATCTATACATTCTTTCTTAGTTATATTGATGCCACTGACTAGGCCATTGCCAAATTCTACCATCTCTTCAGGGTCTGGTAAAGGAAATTATTTTGCTTTTGAATAGTTTGACTTCAACCATTACTGATGATTCTCAAATGTTAACATGCAGAAGTACCTGGAGATCACCCAGGACCCCACCACAGAGAATCTAACTTCGTAGCTCTAGGTGGGGCCCATGAGGCTACATTTCTGTTACTTATCTCCTGAGATTCTAATGAATCTAGAACACTGTATCAGGGGTTGATTTTTCTGATAGGATACTGCTGTTGGCCCTGATTGTCAAATATACAACCGAAGTTAAATATAAGGCTATCTCTGCCTTTTATTTAATGCAAAGGAGCAAATACAGCATAGTGGTTAACCATGGAGAATATGTGAATTCCAAACCAGTCCTGTCGCTGATTTGAGTATGACCTTGGACCAGTGACTTATCTCTTGAATGTCAAAATGGGGATAATACTACCACATAGAAGTGTTTTTAAAGGGTTAAATAAATGAATGTGCTTGAACCACTGCCCAGCAATAAGTGTTCAATAGATGTTAAATATCTTAATTATTCAAACAGAAAGCAGGTTGAAATTTTAGGGCAAGGGAAAAACAAGTATGGGCCACTGTGGTCAAATACTGCTTAAGAAAAGAAAAAGCCCTGGCTTGTATGGCTCAGTGGATTGAGTGCCGGCCTGAGAACCAAAAGGTCACCAGTTCAATTCTCAGTCAGGGCACATGCCTGGGATGCCAGGTCCCCAGTTTGGAGCATGCCAGAGGCAACTGACTGATGGTTCTCTCCCTGTCTTTCTCCCTCCCTCTCCCCCTCCCTTTAAAATAAATAAATACAAATCTAGGGAGGGAAGGAGGGAGGGAGGGAGGGAGGGAGGGAGGGAGGGAGGGAGGGAGGGAGGGGAGGGGCCAAAATGGAGTCACTTGTGCTAAGCCAGGTCACCAAACCAAAACCCTAATTGCAATTTTAGCCTCTCCCAGGAATAGATTTTAAACCAATGTATCTGGAATTGCCTGATCAACATTAGTGGGGTAATCTGGCTGATAAACTCCAGCCTTCCCCTAAGGAAAACTGTCCTTGCCTGAAATAATCCACTCTTTTAACTTCTTAGTCCCACCCTCTTTCTGTCTATAAAAACCTTCCTTTTTGTACAACTCAATGCATCACCTCTCCAGCTACTAGAAGGGATGCTGCCTGATTCACAAAGAGCTTCATAAAGCCAATTAAGTCTTTGAATTTACTCAGTTGAGTGGTGTTCTTTGACAGAAGTAAGGCTCAGGCTGGGCTGTGAAGGACAAGGCAATGTGGGCAAGGAGGAAGGTAGTTATAATTACTAAACCAGGAAAGAAATGGCCTCTATACAGAATTCAGCCACCCTCTGCAAGGCCACTGGAAGGACCTCTAGATCTAGATCTATGCAGGAAGTTTCTTCTCTCTGAGGCCACCTCTGAGGAAAGTAGAGCCCCATCTATATAGTCTATGAGGGAACCAGCACTAGAAATTGCCCAAGAATGAACTTGGAAGTTCAAAAATGCAATGTCCAAACTGTATAATGTCCAGGGCACTCTCTTACCTTTCTACCTGGTAGACTAAACTCTTAACTTTCCCCACCCAAACCGTGGCTGCAGGGGAGGAGGTCTGAATTGCTAGGAACAAAATAAGTAATTTGCCTATCCTACTTACTCTGGATCTAGCTAGAGAACAAAGTCCTAGATCCTCTCCACGGCAGCAAACTGGGAACAGAAACGCCTTTTATAACATACATGTTAAAGCTAAAGATTTACATCTAAAAGAAAAACAATTTATATTTATACGGGTTCTCATTTTTCCATATTTTTAGATGCCACAAGTCAGAATTTTGTTTAAGAACTCAAAAACGCTTTTGTAATGACAAAAATGTGCTTACCTGCCAACTGTTTTCTACAGAAATTCCTCTTTGCACCCGAATGATATATTCCTAAATTAAAAAAAAAAAAAGAAGGATTAAGGAGCTTTAATTATAAGACACCCAAATCAGATGATCAAAATAAGTGAAAATATTAGATGTACTTCAGAACGAAGAAAATTACTAGGGATAGAGTAGGTGTAATAGATAGAGATTACATAAAGAAAAAAGGATAAGCTACCAGCAAGACATAGCAATCTTCAATGAGTATGCACCAAACACCAGAGATGCAAAATATGGGAGCAAAAACTGAGAACTGAAAGAAGAAATTGACCAAAATCCACGATTATAGTTGGAGATTTCGACACCTATCTCTCAGCAATTAACAGAACAACTGAACAACAACAACAAAAAACAAACCGTAAAAATACAGAGGAACTCAACAATACCATCAACCGACAGATTTACTGAGTATTTTAGATGACTCCATCCAACAACAGAATACACACTCTTTTCAAGAGGATATACAGATGGTAAATAAGCACATGAAAAGAGGTTAAACATTACTAGTCATCAAGCAAATGCAAATTAAGACCATAATGCGATATCACTATATACCTATCGGAATGGCTAAAACAAAAAATAATGATAACACCCAATGCTGGTTAGGACACAGAGAAATTGGATCACTCATACATTGTCTGTAGAAATGTAAATAGTACAGCTATTCTGAAACACAGTTTGGTAGTTTCCTAAAAAAATTAAACATGCAACTATCATATAACTTGGCAATTGTACCCCCAGGCATTTATCCCAGAGAAATGAAAACTTGTGTTCACACAAAAACTTGTACACTGATGTTCATAGCAGCTTTATTTTAAGAGCCCAAAAGTAGAAACAAACCAGATGTTCTTCAACAGGTGAACAGTTAAACTTTGCTACATCCATAGCACAGAATACTACTCAGCAACAAAAAGGAATAAATAATTAATACATGCAACATCTTGACAAATCTCCAGAGAATTATGCTTAGTGAAAAAGCCAATACCAAAAGATTATAAACTACAGGTAGTCTCCAATTTATTATTTTTCTTTCAACTTTATAATGGTGTAAAAGCAATAAATATTCAGTAGAAACCCTACTTAAAACTTTAAATTTTTATATTTTCCCAGGCTAGCAATATGCAGTATGATATTCTACCACAATGCTGGCTGGCAGCAGCGAGCTCCCAGTCAGCCCCAGGATCACCAGGGTAAATAACGAGTTTTCTATAGTGTACTGTGTTGCCAGCGGTCTTTGGATATTGTGTTCTGAGCTACCTTTAAGGTAGGCTAGGCTAAGCTATGATGTTTGGTACATTTGATGCATTAGATGCATTTTCCACTTAGGACGAATTTACTGGGATGTAACCCCATCATAAGTCGAGAAGCATCTGTGTATGATTCTGTTTATATAACATTCATGAAATGACAAAATTATAGATAAGAAGAACAGATTATTGTTTGCCAAGAGTTAAGGCTATGGGGCAGTACAATACATGTAGGAGGGAAATGGGTGTGGCTATAGACGTATAACCATGAAAAACCTCTTCTTTAATATGACCTTTCCTCCTTGCTTTCCTCTTGATTTTGACGGGCCTCATCCAGCACCCTGAATCAACTGCCTCCTTCTCCCATGCATGTCCACTCCCTTAATTATTAAACCCTTAGGACAATGAAGCTCTTCTGGTCAGCATCAAACAATCTTAGGAACAAAGTCATGTGTCTCTTGACCCCAGAGACGGACTTGCAGTCAAACTAGAGGTAACATCTGGGCCTCAACTGTGTTTCAGTTCCAGGCCCAGGTGAAGGGCCAGATGCGCTGATTAATGATCCCCTACCCTAGCACCACCACTCAGTAGAGACGATGACCCTGACCACAACCCTAACTGCCTTAGTCACCATGATGAATGATATTTCCCCTATATAACCCATCCCCTGGAAGCCTTTGGGGAGCCAGGTCTTTGAGCATTAGTTCTCCTGTGACTCTGGGTGTGGGCCACTTCCTAAAAACAAACCCTAACTCTTTGCCACAAACTCCTGCTTGTATCTTATGGGGCTTTGTTGTACACGGGCAAATGGACCCCTTTAGTCCAGTAACAATGGCAAAGTGAGGTGCTATGGTTTGAACATTTATGTCCCCCAAAATGTGTATGTTGAAATGCCAACTGCCAAATATAACAGTATTAGGAGGTGGGGCGTTTGGGAGGCACTCAGGTCATGAAAGTGAAATCCTCATAATGGGATTAGTGCCACATTAAAGAGGCTCCAGGGGGATGTCCTGCCCCTTCCACCCAGTGAGGACACTTTGAGAAGGTGCTGGCTATAAGCCAGAAAAAGGACCCTCACTAGAAGTTGGTTGTCCTGGAACCTTGGTCTTGGTCTTCCAGCGTCCAGACTGTAAGAAACAAATTTCTGTTGTGTATAAGCCACCGAGCTAGGGTAGCGTTATGGCAGACTGAAGGGGCTAAAACATGAGGGATGCTTGGACTGACGGTGAAGAGGAGCAGTTTGCCACCCCAAAATATGCCTCTTTGGGGATATTGATTATTTTAGGTTGGTTAATTTTAAGAAAAAGCAGACAAGGAAGAAGGTCTGAATAACTAGAAGTTACCCTTTGTAAAGCATATTCACATTTGTAAGGGAAATCTCCATTTGTAAGGGTGTTTCCCTCCTATGCAGCCTGCTTCGCTCTGGATGGAGAGGCGCACTTCGATCTGTGTAACCACCTTACCCTTGTTTACTGAGCTTTCCCTATAACCTTCCACAATTTACTCCCCACCTTCAACATCTGTCTTTAGCTGAAGGTGGTATTTAAGGTGATGGCTTCTGCCATTTCAGTGAGTTTCAGTTTTCCTGGTATCCCAGGAAGTATACATGTTATTAAACTTAAATTTATTCTCCTGTTAATTTGTCTCACATCAATTTAATTATTAGGCTAGGTAAAAGTACCTTAAAGGGTACAGGAAAATGTTTCCTCCCTGACAATGGAAATACTCTGTATCTTGACTATATTGATGTTAACGTCCTGGTTGTGATAGTGTCCATAGTTTTATAGGATCTTACTTACCATTGCAAGAAATTGGGTAATGGATATATGTGGTAGCAATCAGAAGACTAAAAGATCTGTGATTTTTAGTGTTCAAATTTTGCATTTTATATGCACAGTCAGCTAAAAAAGGCCCTGATAAAGAAAACAAGTAAAAAGGTGAAATAGATATGCAATGATGGCATTTTGCAAAGAAACCATATCCTGTGAATCCCCCAAACCTGCCTGATCATTAAAATCTCCCTGCTCCCTGCAGAGAGGAGAGGATGTTAAAAATACACATTCCCAGACCCTGCATCATCAGACTTGCATCATTAGAATCTCTAGGATAAAAACCTCAGAATTATATGTTTTAATAGCATCCCCAACTAATTCTTCTTTTTAAAAAAGTCCTCACCTAAGGATGTTTTTTACTGATTTTAGAGAGGAAGGAGGAGAGAGAGAAACATCTATGTGAGAAACATCAATCAGTTGCCTCCCATACATGCCCCAACTGGGGACTGAACCAGCAACCCAGTTATGTGCCCTGACTGGAAATTGAACTGGCAGCCTTCTGGTGCACAGGATGATGCTCCAACCGATTGAGCCACCTGGCCAAGGGCACCCCAGATAATTCTTAATTAACTAAGCAATTTATGATGAAGGTGCGGTAGGCAGTTAGACAGACATGCGCAGAGCAAGGATGATGAGCCAGGCCCAGGTCACCAGGGCAGAAAGCCCCAGGTGCCTAGCAATGGGCAAAACTGGGAAAACAAGGACCTCGTCCCCAGGGTAACCTTTCCTTCCCTGGCATATTGCTGGTTCATGTGGTTTAGACCCCCTGACCTTTCGTATTGCTGGTCATGTGGTTCCGACCCTCCTCTGACCTCTCCTGCCCTGGCATGTTGCTAGTCATGTGGGTTAGGCCCCCTTAGAGCAGGACTGAAAAAGGGGGCCAGAGAACAGCCCTTAAGCATTAAGCTCCTGGACAACGAGGTTGTGACCCGCATCAAACACATCCAGGCCTCAGTTGTGTTTCAGCTCCAGGCCCAGAGAAGCAGCAAAATCAGACCAGCGATGCCATGGCTGACATCAGGACCAGCTGCATTGACTAATGGCCCCCTGCCCTAGTGCTGACCAATCAGTTGAGACCACGACCCTGAAAGGACACACCTGGAAAATTGATGAATATTCTGCTGGGATCCTCCCCTGAGACCTCCAGATAATATTCTCAAGACAAGGACCCTAAGCAACAAGGGCCCTTCTTTAGCCTCTGTAACTTGTTTCCTGAGCCCATTTCTTCTACCTTTGACTTTCTATGTAAAACCTCTTACACGTTCTTTCTTAGCCAGAACTCAAGTACCCAGGCTGCTGAACCAAGGTCCAGTCTGATGCCACTGGTTTAACATCTGGTGTCATTTCACTGCCAACAAAGGTATAAATTAAATCACATGAAGTATGTTAACATTTTTCCCTCAAATGTTCAGAATTGTTTTAATATCATTAGATGGTATGATTTAGCCACTATTCAGTCACTGGTCAATAAATGCTTTTCAACACAGTACTCAACAAATCCTTTCAACTGAATGAATTCTAATTTAAATAGATTATGTAGAAAATAAAGCCAAGCAAGTGTTGTTAACCTGGTAATTTGATTTAAAAATAGATTTTATTACACAGTCATTTCATTCTGTTGATTTAGCAAAGGCTGATAAAGTCTATATAAGCAAGAATCTCTGCCTCCTCTGGAATATGTAAAGGATGATACATTCAAAAGTATCCACTCAAGTATGAGTGAGGTGACTATGAGCTTGGCACCATGCTTAGCTGGTTTTATGTGGGTTATAAAATAAGTATTTCAAAGCTGATTTGTGTAATGGGGCAAATCTCTTAAGCGATATGTTAATGTAATTATTTCTGAGTAGTAAAGCCAAATGCTAAAAACATCTGACATTCTTATATTTTTGGACCAGTCCTTTAGCTTTGAAATTTTCTCAGAATTGTATTACTGGCAAATTTTCTGGGTTTTTACATTCTAATAGTAGAGCGGAAATGAGCACATATAATTGACTAATTCCAAGCAACTGCACACAGACAAGTTTTCTGAAGTCTAAAGTTGGAGGGAAATGTTAACTCTCAAAAATTACTTGGAATATCCATTTCTTCACTAGGATTTACCAGAAGAAAATATTAATTTTTTAAAATTCAAGCTCAATGTTGGACACTTGGTAGATGCTAAGAAAACATCTGCTGTCTTGCTTTACATACTTTTAATATAGTTTTTAAAGTTTAAAGTTTGGACCTGTGTTTTACAAAGATGTTACTGCCAATTGCAAACATCTACTAAGCACCTATTATGTTCCAATCACTGAGCTTTGTTCACGCTGAGAATTAACTGTGAATAAGGAAGGTATAGTGTGACTCCATTCCTTCCCTGTGTAGACACCTAGTTTGGCTTTTTCTTTTTAATTTGGCTATAAAATGGCACACGATAATATTTTGGAAAAGCGTTTGTCAGAAGGGAAGCCGTAGCTACAAGACAGGGCTGGGTGGTGACGTCAGACTGTAATATCCCAAAAGGACACATTAACTAATGCTTCTGCCAAGACATTCTCTGTTTAGGTCAGTGTCCTCTAAAAAGGGTGATTCTTCCCCCAGAGGACAACTGGTAGTGTCTGGAGACTTCTTTGATTGTCACCGCGAAGGGGCAGGGGTGCTACTGGTATCTAGTAGACAGGGGCCAGAAATGCTTCTAATATCAACAAAGCGCAAGACAGCCCCCACAGCAAAGAACCATCTGGCCCCAAAGGTCAACAGTGCAGAGGCCGAGAAACCCAGGTTCAGTTGCATCCCAGTCTATGGAGGCTTAGGATGAGAAGTGGAGGCTGGTGGAGGTTATTTCTGTGTCATAATCTATCCTTGGTCACAACCCCCTGGTACTCCCCGCGTAAAAGCATTTGTACATATGCACATCCACTTGGAAGGTGCACTCTGTTACCGGCAGCCTCAAAGCACCCCCCATTGGGTTTTGCCTGTAACGACACATTAAGAATGAGGCTCCAGTGTAGCCCCCCAGCCTCTACCCTGTGCCATCCACCATGTGGTTACAAATACAGAAAGAGAATGGGAAATAAGATGATGTTCAGAAATATTTTTATTCCACTTCAATGGTGCAAATTGTTCCCTAACTATAAAATCTTTAAATTGTTTTAGTTTGCTTGACACCACCATCCAGTCTGACCCAAAAAAGGGCACTTTCATCTCAAATCTCCAATGCTGTAAAGCAGAAAACAGTATGGCTGTCTACTGCTGAGAGCTGGGCTGTAGCCCTTACTAAAACACAGGGAAGGGTGCTCTAAAGGCCAGTAGAAACCCTGCACTGGCGGTCAGCTCCACCTCCTGGGCTGGAGTCGGCAGTCCAGGACCCCCCAATGACGCACTCCCAACTTCGCCACCCTCTCTGATGTGGAACAGAACCTGCATGTGTACAAACATACCGCCGAGGCCCACCAGGCACAGAAGGGAGGGCTGAGAGCCCTGTAGAGTAACCCTGAGTCACACAGGTCTGTGCCTGCCCCCAGACTATGCCATCTGTTGCCACTTCCCCAAAGGGCCTCCTTCCTGCTCCTCCTCAGGACACCACACCCCTTATCTTGGAGGGGCAGAGTGGCTGCTTGTCAAGCCCTAGCATGTGGGCATTTTGGCAAGTCAGTGTGGTCTGGTGCTGAAGTTCTTCAGACTGGAAAGGTGCCAGGACCATGTGATTTCTTACATAAGTGAAAGAACTAATGGAAAATGAGCACTGACTTTGTGCCAGGAATTTTGCTAAGCTCCTTACTCAATACTTCTCATTCAGTTCTCACAGCCGCCTAGAGGGTAGGCAATCTCAGCTCAGCAAAGTGAGCTGAGCTCTCCAAGGTCACATCGCCAGGAAGCAGCCGACTGGGGACTGGGCCCCAGGTCACTGACTCTAAGCCTTCCAGCCTGCCAGTCACGGCTGGTAACCCCCAGTGCCCTGGGGGCACTGTTCTGCACATATGAAAAATGTGAGTCCCCACTAGTCTGTGGAACTTGGGTGGTTCACCCCTAACCTATGGACTCTTAACCTGAGGATGCGGGGTTAGGGCTGTCATTGCCACCCCACTGATTAATGCTTCCAGCACAGGCCATTTTCCAAGTAAGCATCCTTACTGGCATTTTGTGTCTCCTGAGTTTCCCAAAAGATATTTAAGATCTCGCTGCACGGTAGGCTGGTATTCAAAGATGCCTCAGTTTGGTAAGATTTTAGGAAAAATAAGAAAATTTATTTTGAATCTGTCTGGCTCCAATTTACTTCAGTAAGGCTCCAAACACAGACCACTTTGAAAGAAATGTGTTAAAAGAACCAAAGCCAAAACTTAAGCAAACCTTTAAACAAGCCTAACACACGTAATTCTCTCCTCCCTTTTGGCACAGAGATCCAATTTACTCTGAGAGGCAAAGTACAGAAAGACAGGGCAGCTCTTCGGAAGTATTTTATAGGTAACCTGTCAGTGCTCCCACATCTCTGCCTCTAAGCAGAGGGTCCCAACTCTGCTGCATTCTAGAATCACCTAGAGAACTTTTTTAAAAGATACCTATTTAGACCCTACTGTCCCAAGATTCTGATTTAACTTGTCTGAGCTGAGGCACAGGCATTAGTAGGTCTTAAAACTCCCCAGGTGATTCTAATGGTGCGGCCAGGGGTAAGAATCATGATTCTAAAACCTCAAATAGGAAGCAGCTTCACACTACAAAAATAAAAATCTCATGAGAGGAAGAAAACAAATTAGCCAAGCAGCCACCAAACTTCGGTCTCTCCCACCCCCCCACACCTCCCTGCCTCTTCATGAGGACTCTGCTCTCCTGTCTTCTTGGGCATACTAGGTACCTCTCCCAAGTCCTCAAGGGATCCCCCACTCTGGGTCCGTAGCGGTGGCTTCCACAGACACCCACTCACACGACCTGCCAACCGCCCTTTGAGGTGAGCGCAGAAGAGCCATTGCCCTCATTCACAGCTGGGCAAATGAGTATCTAAGGGGAAGGTGCCTTGACTAGAGAGTGGTGGACCTGGGCTACGAGGGCAGGTCTGTCTCCAGTGCCCACTAACTGTACCACTCCTCTGGGTTCACTCCCAAACCTGCTTCCTCCTCCAAAAGAAGCCCCACAAAGAACGCTGAGCACAAGTGACCTTGCTGAACATCCAACATATGCTACTTCCCTGCTCAGGAACTATCCAGAGATCCCACTGGCCAAGGATAAAACCCAAACTCCTTTGCCTAGCTTCCATGTTCTTCTACCACCTGACCAAAATGTCCTAACCCTTTCTTTCTACTCAAACCTTCCTTTTACTTTTTGTATTTTACCACCTCTTACTCCCCTTGCTTTGTCGATCTAGTTCAGCCTTTTAATCACATTACTGTTATTTTTGCCCCATGTCTGTCTATGTTGGGGGATCTCTCCAACTGGATTAAGTTCTTCATGGGCTGGAATCACACATCTCTTTGTATTCCAAATAGTAACCAGCACACGGCCAAGCCAAGAGTAGAAGCATGACAAACATTCATTGATGAGTATTTGCTGACGGATGGTTTGCACCTTTGGCAAAGAGGAAGCACACTGCCCTTTTCCATGTGCCCCTTATCCAAGTCAATCGAATAGCGCTCTCAAGAAAATCTCCTTGTGACCTCCCAAGCCCTCAAACTAAAATCAATACTCATACCCACAGTATCACACAGCACAACAGCTGCAGCTCACGGGCAGTGGGCAGGCAGCATCACCTTGAAAGACAGGAACATTTTGGAGGAAATTCTCAGAGTTGCAGGACTTGTGCTGAGCTCACTGGTCACCTGTCTGGTGGCTTATGGTCCTTAATCTCTCATTTAGAATTAATAAGTACTCCTTGCTCTGCTAAATATTCATTATTTATCGTTGTCTCATCTAGAGATTCAGTGCTGAAATGTACCTTTGTTTTATTTTAATTGCTGCGCAGTCCAATAATATGCAAAACCTCCCCCCAAACCAGTGAAAACATTAAGGGTTTCAAAAGCACCTAAAAAATCACCATTCTCTTGACTTACACTGTGGCAGGTGAGGGAAGTCAAGTGTATCTCCTTTTCAACTGAAATAAATTTCATTTAAAATCTAACTGATGGGATCATAGAACCGTGTGCTTTAACTTTATGCAAAACAAACTCTTCTGTGTTCACAGAAGGAACAAGGAACACAGCATGAGCGGGCTTTGATCTCTGCAGGGCAATGCAGGGCCCTGTCCCCTATGGCTCGGCTTCTCCCTTCCCCAGGCCTTTTGAAGTCAACTCTCTTCTCTGTGGGACAGGCCCCTGCCCTGCCAGGGAAGCTAGTCTCAACTCCGACTTCAAAGACAGCCACCGTTCCAGCTAGGAGAAATCTGCAAAGCAGCGCTCAGAAGTTCTTCTGACCTCAGACATGACTACAGAATTTATTTTACTTTATTTTATTCGTTTATTGTTTTATCCTCACCTGAGGGCATTTTTTTCACTGCCTTTAGAGACAAAAGAAGGGAGAGAGGAAAGGAAAGAAACATCGATGGGAGAGAGAAGGATCAACGGGTTGCCTCCCGTATGCACCCTGACCAGAGATAGTCGCCAACGTTGGGTCAGGGGTTGAACCCACAACCCAGCAAGTTTCCAGACAGGGAATCGAACAGCCACCCCTCCGTTTCGGGACGATGCTCCAACCAACTAGGCCACACCGGTCAGGGCCGGTTATAGCATTTTAAAGCAGCGATCCCCAACCTTTTGGGTGCCGGAGATGGGTTTCGCAGCAGGGATGGGGGGAGGGTGGTCAGGGGGAGGAGACAGGAGGCGGAGCTCGGGCAGTACTGCGAATCTCACCGGCTCACCTCCAGCTGTGCAGCCTGGTTCCTAACAGGCCAAGGGGGTTAAGGACCCCCTGTTTTAAAGAGCAGTTCCTGTAGCATTTTACAATGACCCTTAAATAATGCCAGAGCAAATTATAAAATTTGTAAGATGGGGACCCAGTATTTCATCTTACATCGAAGCAATAAAAAAATACCCTAAAAAATCTGAGGCTCAATTAATTAGTAATTAAAAAAGAAATATAACCTTCACTTTTTCAATAATCCTCACATCCCTTGGGTCAACACCCTAGAAATGTAGAAACAAATGCAGTGAACATAATCTCAGAGGCCCGCCCACCACCTATTTAACTGGCAGGAAAAGACAGTTAAACACACAAACTCCAATCTGCTTGGAAATAATGATTTTTATGTGGATTCTGGCAGATCAGGTGGCCAACGCACCACCCCTCATGCCCTCAGCTGGCACCCACCGCAGTACCCGCTAGAACTGAGTGCTCCTTTCCCTGGCGCCACCTCTCTACTTACCCCCACTTGCCATAGCCCCAAAGACAACCGGCCACCAGGACACCTTCTGGGGCCTGAAGGAGGGGCTGGTCACTGTGTAAGGATCACTCACAACGTGCACCCCTCTCCCATACCATCTGCACAGTCCTCAGGGGGAGAGGGTACCAGCTTTCCATTTAAAGAGACCTGATTTTTAAGCCCAGCTGCCACTTACTAGTTTTTGTGACCTAACTTCTCTGAGCCTCAGTTTATTCACCTGCAAAATCATACCTTTCCAACAGGGTTGTGATGAATATTAGATTAAATCATATATTTAGAGCATCTGGCGCAAAGTCCAGCTTTATAACTTTTCTTTTCTGCTAAGAAAATAACAAATACAAGGTGTCTGCTGGGGACAATATCATGGCTTTAATCAGCAAGCACAGGAGACAGCAGCAGCACTATGAAGAGCGCTGAAGAAATAATAAAAAGCAGCCATTCTCTTTGAACATGGGAAACAATTTTATCAGTCTCTGCTTTCTAACAGGGAGTACCGTTACTCCAGCATCCATTGTCCTAGCTTCTGTACCCACTTTCAAAGGGGGCTAATTAAAAAGCCTGCCCTTAAAATAACCTGGGTATCAACAATAAGAGAAAGGATAAGTTATTTATAGTCTACCTGTTTAGTGGAAGAATATGCAAGACTTTAAAAAGATATATTAGCCCTGACTGGTGTGGCTCAGTGGGTTGGACACTGTCCCGCAAACTGGTCGCAGATTCAATTCCTGGTCAGGGCACATGCCTGGGTGGGCCAGGTCCCCAGTTAGGGATGTGCAAGAGGCAACCAATCAAGGTTTCTCTCCTCTTTCTCCCTTCCCCTCTCTCTAAAAATAAATACATATTTTTTAAAAATAAATAAATGAGAGGATATATTATTAAAATATTTTTTATTACATGGGAAAAGATGTATGCTATAATGTTAAATATGAAAAAAGGATTTAAAAATTCTGTGATAACTTTGACAGGAAGGGGGAACTATGCCAAATGGTAACAGCAATTGTCTTTAGAGGTAAAACTATATGTGGTTTAAATTCTCTTATTTTTTCTATAGTTTTCAGGATATCCTCAATGAGCATAAAATACTTTTCTTTTTTCTTTTAAAATAACAGGTTTTATTAGTTTTGAAGTCGTATATATTTATTACAGAATGAATGGAGGTTTTTATTTCTTTACTTTTATTGTTGAGAGCACAATTACTTTTCTAGTCAGGAAAAACAATTTCTTAAAGAGTTCCTTGGTTTGCTACACATGTAATTTAAAACATGCTACTTTAATATAAGGAATCCTGAGTGATAAGGATTGAGATTATCTGAACTTGGATAAGAACACAGTATATTATCAACGGTAAATGTAAACTATAATCTTTTTTCCTTTGACAAAGGAACTTTTGGTCATTTTATGACTCATCAGCACTTTTACTGTGCTGGGAAGACTGGGAAACCAGAAAATGAAAGCCAAATAAATCAATCCTTCCACTTGCATCAGAGGTGGTACAACATTTGGTGGGAAAGAAGCTTGAAACTATGAGTTGAAGTCAAGCAAGGGGAGTCCCTACTGGTTTCCATTATTTATAGTAGAACGGATCACCATCACTAAGGATAACGAAGGTCTGGCTGCACATAAATTTATTCTACGTAGGCTAGAAAGGTCGCTGTGTTCTCCTGAGACACTAGTTCCAATTCATAACCAGCCATGTGACTACACATGCCATGCTGCAGTATGTGTCCTCAGAGCCCGAGGTAGTAGCTGTTATGTTTATGGAACACTTACTCTACGCCTTCTGTTCCTCAGTTCATTGCATCTCCCAGGAACGCTTGGAGATGTCACTACCTCTTTTATAAGAATCCAAGGCTCAGGGAGCGTAAATGCCTTAGACAAATGCACTCCACTGCCCTAGCCAGGTGGCTCGGTTGGTTGGAGCATCAGTCCTGTACACCAAAATGTTTCAGTTTGATTCCCTGTCAGCGTCCATGCCTAGGTTTCAGGTTTAATCCTCGGTTGAGACATTTTCAGCAGCAACTGATCAATGTTTTTCTTTCACATCAATGTTTCTATTTCTCTCTCCCTCCCTTCCTCTCTCTCTAAAATCAATAAACATATCCTCAGGTGAGGAGTAAAAAAAAAGTGCTACGCGATAGCACCTGTAGTGAATGGACTTCACTACAGACCTGCGTGACCCAGGGCACAGCAGTTCCTATGTTCTACAGCACTGAGCATAATGTTTTCCCATCATCTACCTCTCATTCTGATGAACTGAGGTCAGCTGAACAGGCAGAACCAGTCCATCAAGTCAGGAAGAAGCTGGAGAGAGTGAGGGGCAGAGTGCAGACAAGAACCCAGGCAGGGGATAATATGAGTTAATATACAGGGTCTGGCACAAATAACACCTCTTTTTTATTATAAAATCTTTTATAATATGTTGGCATTGTAAAACATACATGATTTCAAAAATCATAAGCATGTAATTCTGTAACATAACAATATCACACTCAAGCACACCACATGACATTTTAGGTGACATGTTCAAATTGTCGTCCATCTCGTCTGAGACATTCATGTACCTCACCACCCACACTCGAGCAGGCATTACTTCTGCTGGACCCTGTACAACAGCTATACGGCACCGCCTGGCCCACAGCCAGGCCCACAGAACACCACCAAGCCCACAGCCTCCTGGCTTTAACATCCCTGCGCTTTGTAACCCACCTCCTACTGCAGGTACACAAACTGCTGTCTGCACATCAGGGTTGAATGTAGCGTGGGCACCGCATAAAAGCTGTGTACAGGTAAGAAAATGATTTTCTCTTCACCATGTTAAATAAGCCCCTCCATGAACATCAGGCAGGTTCTGAAGACACAGAAAGGAGCATTTTTACATGAGCATGCCTAAAGCAGACATCAGGTTTATGGAGTACTCGGCAATCTTAATGGCAGTTAATTTCAGTGGTACCAAAATCGAACAGGGTCTTTGAGTAGGTTTTTTTGTCTCCACACTATGCTCCTGTTAAAATCTAACAATAGTGGCACAATAAATGAACCTCTTTCCTGTGTCTTACTGTTAAAAGCCATGGAGGCTCTGGGTCTCAATGAACCCAAAGGCCTACTGGTTGCAGGGCTATTTAACTGATTTTCCCTTCGTCATATATGATTTCATTTACACCCAGAATGATCCGTGACTAAACGCAGGCTCAAAGAGTGTCAATGGCAAAATACAAGTTAGCAAGAAGTTAGAAATACAGTAAGTAGGAGCCTCCTAAAACGTAACCCTGGCCTTGGCCAGGTGGCGCAGGTCCTCACTCTAGCTCAGTCTTTCTCAGTCAGTTCAGGGGGGTTAAGAAGTAATGAGCTAAGGCTATGATGTCCGACATGGTAGCCAGTATGCACACGTGACTAGTGCCACAAAGGCAGTGAATTTTAAATTTTATTAAGTTAAAGTGGTCTAGTGGCTACAGTCCTGTATAGTACAGTTATAGACTACTTATTTATAGATATAAACATAAATGTTTATAAAAGTGTAAGCATATTAAACACAATGTTATGTCCCTATCGGTGCTGTCCCATACAGTAGCCACGAGCTATAGAGCACTAGTCCAAACCGAGGCACGCTGGAATTGTAAAACGTACATGATTTCAAAAGTTTTGTATGACTAAGGAAATATTATTAATAATTTTTAGATTGACTGCCTGTTGATAATATTTGGGATCTAGTGGGTTAAGTAGATGCTATTACTTAAATTAATTTCTCCTGTTTCTTTTTACTTTTTTAATGTGGCTACTAGAAAATTTAAAATTATATATCTGGTTTTCATTATACAAGATATTTCCACTGGACAGCACTGCCCTAATCCCTCCACTGTATATAATAAATTAACTCCACTCCTATGCAGTCAGGATGGGAGAACTGAGAAAATGGTCCCCCAAATCAGTGTCTGATCAGTCAGTAACAGTTTAGAACAAGATAAACAAAAAGGGGCTCTGGAAGGTGTTTCTGGGTTAATGTGTTAAAGGTTATAAGGCTTCTGTTTTATTTCTACTTTTTAACAAAAATCCATCAATAAAATAATTACTTCAGCTTTTTCTCCCTTTAACTTAGTACAGACTCAGGAGCCTCCAAGAGTGCACTCAGGAAGCTCGGTGCGGGCGGGGGGAGGTCACGGAGGTCGGATGAGTGTATTCATGATTTAGTTGGTTTATCAAGTTTTTGACCATTACACAGCTATTTAATTAATTTTGCTCTTTGTCATATATGAGTTCATTTACACCCATAATGGACCATGACTAAAGGCAGGCTCAAGAAATGTCAATGGCAAAATACAAGTTTGCAAAAAGTTAGAAATACAAGAAGTAGAATCATCATGAAAATGGTAACTCTGGCCCTGGCCAGGTGGCTCAGTTGGTTGGAGCAATGTCCTGTGCACAAAAAGGTTGTGGTTCGGTTCCCAGTCAGAGCACATACCAAGGCTGCAGGTTGACTCTCCAATCAGGGTGCATACACGAGGCAACCAGTGGATGTTTCTCTCTCACATGGATGTGTCTCTCTTCCTTCCTCTCTAAAATCAATAAATATATCCTCGGGTAAGGACTTAAGAAAAAAGTAATTCTGCAAATTGTTTGAAGATACTCTTCATCGGTGCCTTAAGTTGTAGTCATTTCTTTTTAAGTTATAATCATCTTATCATAATTTTTACCATCTCTAATATTGCAAAAGCCAGTATAATTCGGATCCCTCACATTAACACAATTTTTAGTAATTCACTGATCTAAATAAAAGTTTTTAGATTTAAAATCACTTCGGGAGGGGGTTTTTACAATTCAATATTACTATGAAAGGAGTTTGTAAGTTAAAGAGAAACCTGGAGAGTGAGGATTTAGAATGTGTCCTCTGAAAGTCTCCCTTAAGCCTTTCCTGATGGAGCCACTCCCACAGCAACCTCACTGCTCCCAGGCATGGGTTGGCACTCCTTCACCTTTGGTTTTGGTGTCTGCCACCTCCACGAGGATATAAGCTCCCTGTTTCATTTATTCTTCTATCTTAATACACAGCACAGTGCCCGGCACACAGCAGACTCTTCATAAGAGCTTGCTAATGTTCCCAGCAACTCAGAGGTTTCTGACTTAGACACAGAGAAAAATGTGTCCAACCTCAGGATGCACGGCCACTTAGGGGAAGGGAAGTCAGGTGAGCTATAGAGAACACAGTGCCTTTCTCAGGAAGCAGCAATCTAAAGATGTCAGCCACTCCCCGCCCCTTCACAAGTATCAGCATGGTCACTTGGCAGGGGAAGAGGCAAGGAAAGAACAAAGCAGAGGGCTTTCTGTTTTATTTTTCACTCTGCGGCCAGAGATCAAATGAGTATGCCCTGATGCTGGGGGTCCTCCTCGAGGAGCAAAAGCTGGGAGGTAAAGAGCTGAAATGGGCACTTGCCAGGGACCTCCTCCCTTCAGGCCTCACCTCCAGAAGCTCATCTGCCAGTTCAGTGGCAGAGCCTACACTGGCCCACCTGCCTCTTCCACAGCCTTTGATACCAACAGCCAGCCCTGAAACCAGGCGGGCCGAGTAAGGATGCCCTGTGCTGCCTCTCTCTGAGCCTGGCTGTCCAAAAGTGTTCCTCAGGGTAAAAGAGAAGGAAAAGGCTGGGGAGTTGCTCTTTGAGATGTCACTGATTTTTTTTTTTTTCCGTTTGTTACCGAAAGTACTCATAGTTCATGGTGAGGCAAACTTTTAAATAAATAATTCCCTTTTTCCATTCAACATACTTGAAGGCCTAAAAAGCTACCAGAGTTCTGGCAAATACAAAGGTAATCAACAACAAAACAGCTGATATTGATGTTCTGAGCTTTATTCAGAACGTTCTGTGTATGTGAGTTCAGTTAATCCTCACGGCAGCCCATACTATCCCCTTTACAGATTAAGAAACTGAGGCTGGAGAGATTAAGCAATTTGTCGAAGGTCATTAAGGCACTGCCCTCTCAAGTTATTTACAATTTGACCTGTGCTGGAGGGGGGACATAAATAGAAAACAGGGTAGTAAGAAAAAACAGGTATGTCAAGTGCTTGCACTTTCAGCCAACATTGAACAGGATCTTCAGAGGAAGGAAAACCACATCCAGCCTGTAGGTAAGATGGCAGGTAGCAGCCTACAGGAAGCACCTCAAATAACTGCATTCATCCAACAAATTCACTTATTCAACAAATATTTACTGAATGTTAACTATCTACGTGTCAGGGGCTGTTCTAATTTGAAAATGAATAAAGAGAACAATCAATACATAGACAAGAAAGCCTGGATTTAGAATAAAACAAAAATCTCAAAGAAGACACTGACAGATGTGAACAAGCTATGCATATGGCCCTAAACCACCTAGGGAGTGAGAAGGGGCAGACGTGCACCCTCACTGCACAGACACACCTCTCAACTTTCAGCAGCCAGGCTGCTCACCACTGTACCCTTAGCGCCGACCACAGTGCCCATCGAGGAGCCAGAGTTCAAGAAGTCCTCATGGAATAAATGAGCATAAGGCCGTTAGTGAATGTGGAGACCTACATGGTCACATGCAGAGATGCCTAGAGCATGGCAATGTGCCACTCAGCCATTCCCTGTGCTCTGCTGGGTCAGTGGTGCTGTCAAGCTGGCCAGCCCCCTGGCCTGACTCTAGAGGTCTAGTGTGAACAGGCCCAGTTCAGGCTTCATTTCCCTCTGCTTCTGCAACCAGGAGAGTGTGTGTGTGCGCACGTGTGTGGGTGTGGGACTAAAGTGCGATGAGTCCCTGCCCAGGAATCACTTGTTACCTGGGAGAAAGGCAGGCTCAAAGGAAGGCCCTAGATGAACACTGCTTTCCCTTTTCACCTCTACAGGTGGTTCTTAGATATTTTTGCACCCAGGATTCTGCCATACCAACACCTCATTCATCCCCTTTCCACTACCGTAAAAAAACCTCAACTGAATTAATGAGGAGAGAAATTACCTGTTTTCGATGAGCCATGTCAAAGAAATGCGGGCAGCCTTGTTTAGAGCTCATAAACAGAGGCTATGTGATAAGCAGGTGGAGCCCTGGCTAGGGCCCAGGCACCCTGCTTTCCGACACTGCCTACTAAGGCAGCTAAGCATGCACACTAAGTGCACCAGGCAAGCTGCAACTTACAGCAATTTTTTTCACACCAACAGAACATAATTCATCTACTGTTCTAAATATAGGATTTTCATAAAGTAGGGTACCTTTGGTTGTATGCTGCATTTTTTAGAACACATATCTCACCAATTAAAATAGGTAATTCTCCAAGTTCACAGTTCTTAATAATTTTTTCAGCAGTGATCCACAGCCTAAGAGCAAGTTTTAGGTCAGTGAGGTTCTGGGAGCTTATATAAACATGTGTATGAGTGTTTATGGAAAACCTGTTCCTCTGATGAGATCCTTAAAGGAGCTGGATCTGAAGAGCTAAAGAACTTGTGCTTAGAATATATCCTGAGTTTAGCATCCTGCAATGTTATAAAACTTTCCAGGGTAAAGGCTAAGGAGTTTCTTTTTGGGCTAATAAAAATGCTATAAAATTGATTATGGTAATAGACACACAACTCTGTAAATATACTAAAAACCATTGAGTTGTATACCTTAAATGGGTAAAATGAATGATGTGTACATTATACAAAGCTGTTAAAAAAAAAAAACTTTCTGGGAAGACTCCTGTTACTCTGCAATGAATTTCCCAAATTAACATGTTAATAAATAGAAGAATACTTACTCTCTTGGTCATCAAAAAATAACTACTTGATTATCTGAAGACAACAACAGCAATGGAATTCCCTTTCAACTGTATTCTTTCAGTAAGCAGGAAGCAACATGATATCTTGATCTTCAGCCAGAAGCAGCCAGGCTTAATACGAATTTCCTAGTCAGCAAGATCAACTGGAGACTAAATGGTCAATCTGCCTGAACTCTTCCCCTCCTGAAGTCCAAGGATTTATGCAAGATAAGTGTTTGTCCCCATGGCCCTTAGTCAAAGGTTTCAAAGTGAAAACGATGGGCCCCTGTCATCTCCTCGGGAAAGGAGTCACACCTTCATTTCCCCTTGCCATGTGCATGTTACTCATGAAAGAAGTCACTGACAAGGACGACTTCCAGTTTAAGGGGGAAAAAAGAATGAAAAAGCCTATTACTCTCTCTCCCACAACACCCCCAAACACTTAAGCATTTCTGAGTTCTAAAATAATGTTTCAGTTCCACTCTCCCATTTTCAGGATGTCCAAAGCTGGAACATAAAGGAGCTTCATTTCATATGCAGCCACCAGAGCCCTCCAGCAGCCCGAAAAGGAACCACTACCTGCCTGCAATGGGTTTGGATTATTTGCCCCAAATGAATCGATTTAGACCCTCAATCAGAACTCTGTAGTTTGAACAATCTCAAGATCACAATCCACATGGAAGCTGTGTACCCAGGGTGGCTGTTTCCATGATTCCCCTAGGGAGTGAAGCATGAAACTATCTTTTCAATAGAATAAACTTCAGCGCCAGAACCCTACATTTCCTCCTAGTAACTAGAGCCAGCTCCTTATTTGTATTCCTATTGCGAGAAAACTTTCTAGTGTGATAACCTCCTCAAAAGAGGTGATATATGAGGATTAAGAATCAGGTTGCAAACAATTACCTTCTTCAGTAGGAAAAGGTGACTTACAATCTCTAAATTACCAGTCTCTAAAAGCTTCCAACTCAGTTTTCTGACTGCATCCATTACAGGTTTCAAGGACAAGTGAGGAAAAATACATAAACAAGTAGGAGATGATTGATTAGACTGCCAGAAAATAACCATTATTTTATGTTAATATATGAAAGTGCTACAAGTTAACTACCATACTCTCTGCATTTGTCTATGCAAACATCTTTTTTAAAAAAAACTGTAAGTATTCAGTGTAAGTTGGAATTCTAAAAACTTCCAAATTGCATCCCCCCAAAAAGACCAGACAGATTCCGGTAGTGAGCACTAGGTTGCCTTAAAATGTCAGGGTCTGAAGACAATGATGTCTCCTAATTTGGCAGCACATTTGAATAGGTATTCTGATAACATATGGATAAAGTTTTAAAGACTGTTTTTAAAAGGTCACTGATTAAGAAGCTGATGCTTAGTAAACCAAGCTGCAAGAGGAACTTCGAAACCATCTGTGTTGTGATGGGTAAATATTCTGGTTAACACACATACACTCTGTAAATGGAAGACCTTAGAGTTTGATAGGACAAAAGCTCCCTGAAAGCAGAAGCTGTCTAGTTCACCACCACATCTCCAGCACATGCCAGGCACCTAGTAGATAAGCACTCAATACAATTTTGTTAAATGCATGAGTATTGTTGAATAAATAAACTGCAAGAATGCAGTTTCTATAAGTCAAAGGTTCAAGGACAGATCCATTTTCGGTAAAGATCTTAACATGTAATATTGCATTTGCACAGATTTAAAATTTTTCTGTTATGCATTAAATATCACTAACATTATCTTTTATTTATCAAGAATGAAATGTACCAAATGCAGAGAAAACGGATCCTGATTCAGTTGAACCTCAGAGAAGAATATTTTAAAAGGAGGAAACCAATATTAAGAGCTATCACACCACAGCACACTGAGCACCAAAAATCGGATATGCGTATTTGATAACAATGCTCTCCGGAGCTGTTGGTGTCCTCTGGCTTCTAGTTTAGCTAAGTAAGCATTTTTTTCAGTCTATTGACTTTAAAAGCTTTCCTTTTCATGTAGCCAAGAACTTACAAATTTCTCTTGTCTTCTCTCTTAGTCCTCCCAGACTTTCCTACAACTTACCTGTATGGCTTTTTACCAGAATTCCTTTTATTTGGAAAATTCTTCCTTTTCCTCCCACCACTCCCAAATGCTAACTGAAAGTATCCTCTTCCTAAATACTGTCCTTTCTGATTTTATAGAAGCTTCATTTCCTTGAAGCCTGGTCTGTTTCCTGAAGCTAAATTCGTTGTGCTCCATAAAAGTGAAAATAAAATCATTCAAACCAGTCAGGCACAAAATCACCTACCAACTTGTACCGTTTCTGCCAGTTGTTCATCCTAACGTGCCTTTCTGGTGGTGACCTTCTGTTCCCTTTGCCCTTCTGGCATCTCTGTTTTCCAACTGAAAAATTGTTTGCTCTCTAGTCCACAAATCCTAAATCACATACAACCTAAAAATTTCTGCTATAAATTCTGTTTCCCAAGGCTAAACAACCTTGATAAATGAAAGGAACTACAGGCAGAAATTAGCTTACTTGCAATACTAATATTTTAATGTGCGTAACGCTTTGCATTTATGTTGCCAGGAAGTGAATACACCGGAAAAGAAAGGAAGACACTTTACAAATACTTCATAAAGATTATTTCATGCCCTGGCTGGTGTGGCTCAGTGGAGTGAGCACTGGTCTGTGAGCCTAAAGGTCTTGCCAGTTCGATTCCCAGTCAGGGCACATGCCTGGGTTCCAGGCCCAGTCCCCAGTTGGGGGCAACCAGTTGATGTTTCTCTCCCTCTCTTTCTCCTTCCCTCCCCTCCCTCTAAGAATAAATAAATAAATATTATTTCATTTGTGCATTGTAGCAACCTCGAGAGGCAGGCAGGGCAGACATTCATTAGCCCATTTACATATGACAAAACTAAACATCTGAAAGGTTAAGTGGCTTGCCCAACCAATATCACAAGACCAGCAAGTGTCAGCCAAAACCCCTACCTATTACGGTCTTGCTTCTTCCAACCCACAGGCAGTCTACTGTATACTTCTGTATGTCTCTTTCACATAGCCAAGGAGAAAATTCCTAGAGATTCAGCATTACAAAGGGAAAATGTCCCTCTGACTTTTGGGACACCATCTCCCTTTGGCTCACAAGCCAGAAAGCTATCTTCAACCTTCCTACAGAAAACAATGCCTTTTTCTTCTATATATCAGCCTCAACAACTACTTCTTTCCAAAATAATTTCCAACAGTTCCTGTTTTAAAGAGGCTTACTAAGAAGACACTACTAGTCCAAAAACTTTGCATCAGCATATGATTCTCTCAATAAACTTCAGGGCTGATGCAACATTTCTGTCTCAGATTTTACAGCTAAAATGACAAGAACACAGAAGAGACAAAAATTATGCAAGACGAGGCTACTTTTTTTTTTTATTCCAACACATCTGCCTCTATGGGTCTCCTGTGAGTCATTGTCTTTTGTGTTCAGTCATCATTATAGGAACTGCCATTCTTTCTACCCTCAATTATTTTACTTTATTCCTTAAAGAAAAGCTCTGCAATAGAAAAAGAACTCTATTATATCTTTCTCCTCCTCGCTGAAGCACTGGTCCCTTAATTTAGTGCCTCAGATACCATGTTGTCCCAATTTTCATCACTACCACTTTACACAGAGACTCAAAGTAAGGCTGCAAGTCATTTATTTATTCATTCAACAAACGCACATGAAACCCTATGAGATGCCAGGGACTAGGATTCAAAAATGAACAAGAAGTATCCCTCCTCTCACAGCCTGGTGGGGAATGAAAACTAAAGAAGTAATTACAGAATAAGCTGATCAATGTTAAGGTGGAGGTGAGCACACAGCTTGGAGCAGTGGCCATCCCAGAATGATTCCTAGAAGAAGTGATCTGTGAGCATTTATATGCATCTCTCTATTCTCATTACAAAATAAGCCTAAAAGACTCAACACCACTCCTTAAAAGGTTATTAGGTTTACTTGCCAATAGTCAAGTCAAAAACCTAATTTAATAGCAAAATTTATTCTTGACTCCCTGCCCCAAATTTCAACACTTAACTCATACTCCCTTAGCACAAATTATGGAGGGTTTAACATTCTGTCCTATACACGGCCTCCTCACAAGTCCATAGAGCAGGATTAAAGATGTGCACAATGAAATAAAATGTACTTTTAAAAAACAGGATCATTTTCCTAACTGGAAATGAACACTGAACAATTCAAGCCCTACAAAGCATAGCTGTCAGAAGAGGAAACTGAGGTTCAAAAAGTCCCACTTCAAGACAACAGAATAAAAGGTCTCTTTGAAGTCACCAGAACAGCCTGAACAAAAAGAGAAACAGAAGGCTATTGTGGAGACTTAGCCTCCAGATGATGAACCCCAAACATACTGCAATGGTAAACAAACAAGTCTCTAAGCAGGGATCTGATTCGGTGATCTAACAAAACATTACAATTTAAGGAATCTCTCTCTTCCCATTCATTATTTCCCATGAGTGGCAGCTCCTGTTTTCTTTCCCGGTTGCTGGGTTTATTACTTGTCAATTATAATGTATAGCGTGCTTTTCCAAAAAAGGTACAGGCAAATGAAAACAACCATGGTTTTAAAGCCACATAAAAGACAGTATACGTAACGTAAATGAACTCTGCCTGTGTTTACTATAAGGACCTATTACTCCTTTATACTACTCCAGTGGATTTTAAACTCAAATGAATGCTACCACTGCCCACTAAATAGCAGGTTCGCGTCAGGAAGGAACACATTCATACACCTGCCTCAGCAGGACCCCAGGCTGCCTCCCCCAAGGTTTCCCCATGTCTGGGCCAAGCACCTGACCTCGATATGGGGCGGCAGACCCCAGCCCCTTTCGTTCAGTTGATCCAACAAGCAGGCTCTGAAGTCCCATTTCCATCTGGCCGGGCACACCCTCCTCCCCGCCTCTTAGATCCCCAGCGGAAAGGAGGCAAACTCAGCGGCCCCAAAGAGGAGGAGGCTGGCGGCAGGCATAAGGGGATGAGAGGGTCCTGAACGGTTGGTTGAACCGGCCAGCCTTAGGTGGGCCCGGGAACCCAACCCCACCCCCAACTCGGAGTCCCCTCCAGGGCACCGCCGAGCCCCTCCCGCCCTTTGGCCCGGGGTCTGCGATCCCCACCGTCGAGCCTTCCGAACCTTACGAGAGCCTGGGCCCCGGGGGCCCAGACCTAGAGCCACCGCCACCCCAAAGCCCTCCCGGCCTGGGCCGCCGACCCTTGCCCGCCTCCCCGCCCGGGCTTCCCTGCCCGGCCGCCCGCAGCCTCTCGCGGCCCGGGGCCGCGCCGCGTACGCCCGACCGGCGGGCCGCGCACCGTGTGGGACTGCAGGCTCTGGCTCGCCTCGATGGCTGCTGTCAGCGGCACCGTGTCGTCCAGCAGAACCTTGCCGGCCGGCGGCTTTTCCATGAAGGCCATCCCGGGACGCCAGTCCGCCACCGCCTCGGGATTAGGGGCAGGAACCACAGGCGCCGACTCCAGCCGCCCGCCCGGCTCGGCCGCCGCCGCCGCTGTCAACACGCGCCGCCCCACGCGCCGCCGCCACCCGCCGGGCCCGCGGGGTCCTAACGCCGCCCTCTCCACCGCCGCTGCTGTCATCACCGGCCGCCCTTCACGCCGCTGCTTCTCGCGGGGTCCTAGCGCCAAACTTCCCCAACGGCGCTGCCCTGGACTCGCCCCGCCCAGGACCTCGCAGCCGCAACTCACACCGGGTACCCTTAGCACCGGCCCTATGAGCCGGGGACACTTCACCCTAAGCCATCACGTCCAGAGACCCTCAGATCCGAAGGCACCGTGTCTTCAGTCCTGCGATCCAGGTATCCTCAGGCCCAAAGATCCCCAGTGTTGGGCTTTTCACGTTAGGCCCTCAAAAGCTGAGACTGTCAGACTTGAAACCTTTACAATTGGACCTTTGCCACCCACTCCTTTCAGACCCAAGGACCGTAAGACCCAGGAGAAAAAGGCCTTCAAGGTTGGGACCCTCAGTCTGCACCCTGCAGATCCAGAGACTTTCTAAAAGAAGTCCTTCAAATTCAGGTTTTACTGGAATTTTGCACCTCTTCAAACCCAAGAACCTCAGAGCTGGGCCCTCAGAATTAGACCTCACAGTTGGAGCCCTTGGACTCCAGAACCCTCAGCCCCATGCTCTGAATTAATTGGGAACCCTAAAAAATGGGCACTGGTCCAGGGACTCCCAGCCTCTACTCTTGGCCCCAGCTCTTAGCTCAGTCCACAAAGCCTCCAACCCTGAGAACCCTCGAACAAGATCCCTCAGACTTGGGGTCCTCAGTCCCACTGTACCAGCCAGCTCCAAGAACCTCAAACCCCGAGCCAGAGAACTTTGCGCCCAACTTCTTGGTCTCATATTTTTCTCACAGTCTGTCTGAACCCAAGGCCACAATCCTGGCACTCCTTATGACCTCGGCCCTACCCCCTGCCCCCCCTCCCCACACACACATAGAGCTCCCGCCCACACTGCTCTCTCCCAGGGCAGTAACCCAGGATGAGTTAGACTTGGAATTAGGCAACCAGGATTTCCAGGTCTCTGGCATTTACCAGCTGCGTGACCTTGAATGAATTACTCAACCTCTCTGAGCCTAGCTCCCCATCTGTAAGATACATATACTTGTATGGAAAGTTTGGTATGAAGAATACAGTAGGAAGGGTACATAATAAATGCTCAAACAATATTACTTTCTTCCTTCCATTCATTTCACATAGTAGAGGGTTTCTAACTCTTAAATTTGTATCCCCTAAATTTCTACATTACAAACAAGAGAACAGAGCTTCTTGGTAACACCACCCCTCCAAAACAAAAAACTGACATCACAGCATATGCCTAGACAGTATATAAAGGGTACCCTCTCCAGATCTCAAACTTAATGGGATTGTTGGGCAACCCCAAGTGGCTAAGGAGCCTTGACAGAGTGACACAGGGGCTAAGGCCCAGTGGGTAAAGATGTGAAGAGGGAAACATGGAACTTCTTGATTCAGTCCTAAAATAATCAGAGCTCGTCCTGCATTCTGTTTTTGTCCCATTGTGTTTAAAAGCATCAGTCTATTAAAACAAAATCATTTATCATTTAGAGAGGATTCAGCTTTTAAATTTCATTTCTTTAAGGCAAATAGATTATTTCATTGCCAGAATCACAGACACCCAAATTCTGCTTTAATCATTTCTACTGTCATGTGGGACCATTATAAGGCTGTTCTTACATGCTGCTTTTGGGAATATAAATTGGTCCAACCTTTCTGAAAGGCATTTATTCATTCAACAATTATTTACTAAGAACTTACCATATAATAGGCCTGGTGCTAGGATTTGACAATATATATCAAGGGCTTTGAAAATGTTCTCACCCAATAATTCTGCCTCTAGGAGGGTATCCCAAGGAAATAATCAGAGATCAGAGGAAATACAGAGCATGTAAAGATAAGTATCTAACAATAGGGAATTGGACAAATTGTGGTCAATGATAATTAGGATATTTTACAATAATTAAAAATCAGATTATCAATCAGGTTATCAAAGAATATTTAATGATGTTGAGAAATGCTCTTGATAATAATAGTAAGTAAAAAGAAAAAAGAAACAATACATTTGACCTTTGAACAACACAGGTTTGAACTGCCCAGGTCCCCTTATCCATGGATTACATACAGTCAGCCTTCAATATCATCCCCAGTTTTACACTCACAGACTGAACCAACCATAGATCAAAAACAGTATTTTTAATCCATGGTTGGGAATCTGCAGATACAAGGGGCTGATTATATGCACTGCTCCCCAGCATTTTATGTAAGGGACTTGAGCGTCTGCAAATTTGGGTATCCGTGGGGGGTCCTGGAACCAACCCCCTTGGATACCCAGGGTTGACTGTAGTTAAGTTTCAGGAGAGTCAAAAGTTATATGTGGATTTTCAACTCCATGGGAGTCAGTATCCTTAACCCCTATGTTGGTCAAGAGTCAACTGTGTATACATTTGTATGATCCCAAGTTTTAAAAATATATTTATATTTAAAAATATATTTATATTTACAGAATATACCAAAATATTAACTTAGGGTGTCTAAGAAATGGGATCATGATGCTTGCCATTTTTATGCTCTGTTTTTCTAAAATGTCTATAATGAAGGCATTTTACTTGTATGATTTGGGGGGAAATATCTTGCGAATTGCAAAGGCCATAAAATAGCAACCTTGTCTAGTCTTCCTTACTAGAAAAAGGAAACTGAAAGTGAGAAACCAAACTCGATGGGATGAAGCCAGATGCTAACAACTCTCAGTCTAGCCTTTCCCTTTCTCTGGAAATTCTTGCCTGAAATAAGCCCCTCAGAATAAATACGGTGGTGAACCCTGTAATTTCATTTTCATTTTCCCAAAAGCAGTGCTTTGTCAGTAATCCTCTGAAGACATTGGACTTAACTGGATCCCCAGATTCATTGGCAAGCAGGCTCCAAACACTGTGAGAGCCTCAACATCTGTTTGACTTTCGAACTTGCTCACACAGCATCTGCTCCCCATGCAGAGCTGAGCTGAATCAAGCCAGCTTTGCTTCCCAGCCTCTCAGTCTGGGCAAAACTAATGAGGTACGCAGCACCTTAGTTTTTGCCATGTACACTACTATTAACGGCTATCAGGGAAAAAATATTTATATTCTCTTATATACTGCCAAAGGTTAGATGGCCCACAGGTTATCTAACTTGACATTTGGCCAGATTGGCTGAAGATGAGTTTTAGTGATGATAGTGCTAGACCTGGCAACTGCTCCACAAATCAAATCATAGAAACTTGTAGAAAACTCAATGCTTCCTAAGCAGCATTACCTCCCAACTCAAAATGATTTTACTGAAATATTCATGATCTGATAGAAAAACAAGAAAATTCAACTCAAATTTGATCATTATTTCCTTTATGTGTGGATATCACCCACCGCACCACAGAGGAACATTCCCAGGATTTATAAGGTCATATGAACTGTGTTATAGCTAAGAGCCACCTAGAAATCGACTATGGGACTTACTATTAATCCAGTTCTATTTATGTAGTGTCAACATTAGTCTTGAATTTAAAAGGTTTTTTCTAGTTGATTTTGCTCCAACCTGCAATTTCACTGAAGATGTTGGGAATTCTTGTCTCTAGTGTTTGTAATTCAAATGAAGACAAGCCAAGGACAAGGAAGTAAAACATTTGGGGCCCTGGAGATATTCATTTGCAACCCAAAAGTAATTCCACAGTGCTTGCATTCTGCTCAGAGCCAGTTAATAAATTATGCCAACATATGAGGCATTCCGAGTGGCACAGCGGCTCAGAGTGACAGTCAATCCTTGGTAGAGTATGTTCTAATATAAAAATTTAATAAATGTAATTTAATAGCAATTTTCTTTGGGAGTAAATTGGCCTCTGAATCATACTCTAAGAACATAAAACAAAATGGCTAATAATTTAACCCAAATGAAAACCTGTGGTTACCTAAGAGGTACTGGTGTGCACTTAGCACTTTGTTTTTCTAGACGAATATGGAAGTCCATGAGATGAATGCTGGGTGTGGTTGAGGCTTTTTCCCTGTTGTTACTGAAGATCTGCTGCTCAGAAAAAGAAACAAGTGGGATTTTACCAATCTGAAAATGTTTCTAATAGAATATAAAAATCTGTTAAGCAATTTTCCAGTACATTAGGCTGAAATTGCTTAAGATGAGTCTATCTTCCTGGGTCAATCAAACACTGCATAAATTGCAGTCTTATAATGCCACTATGTGGAAATTGCTAGTACAATTTGGCCTATTTTAGTCAGTCATTTGTACTCATACAGTCAAGGCCACCTGTTACCTGGGAGAGGATTTCCTAATTTGAGGGTCGCCCATGTTTTCATTAGAAGTCATTCTTTATGGCAGCTCATATGTACAGGGTTCAAAATGGAAAAGCCAACCCACCAGTTTTCCTTATAGCCACCTTCAGCAAAGTTGGTTTAAGAATCCTGGCTCCAAGTGAAAAGAAGTCATTTACAGGAAAGCATCCCTAACTTCTTGCCTACTTGTCTCTTCCAACTTTTTACTGATTTACAGAGATCAAAGACCATGACAACTATGGAGCATTAAAAAAAAAAAAAGGAAATGACCTTGAGAAGCTACTTTGCAGTTGCATGGTATCAATCAGGTAACAGCCAGTTCTGACACCCCACCCACCCCACCATACTTGGCCTGCACATTCTTCATCTTTAGAACAACCCATTCAGTAATTGTGCTCTAAAGACAAATAATCACTGAATGTTAACTTAGAAAAACGGTAGGGATAGGTATGGCTAGAAGCCATAAAGTAATAGAATATAGGACATTGCTACAACTCTATCAGGGAATAGTATCTAGAACATTCTGACTACAAAAAAATTCTATAGAATGATGTTTCCAAATACTTAATGCCACATGAGAAGATACCATTATCGAAACTGATAATGCCCTAGTAATGGGAACATTATGAGACACACAGGGTGATGCAAAAAACAAATGCTTTGGAGGATTGTTTGAATGTCAGCTCTGCTGCACACTAACTGTACAACCTTGGGCAAGCCACACAGCATTTAGTCTGTGTCCTTGCCTATAAAATGGAACAACATAAGATTAACTTTACAACGTTGTTCAATGGATTAGTTAATGTAGAAAATTGGTTCATCAAGTATTGAAAAAACAGCAGCTATTATTAATGATCATATCACACTCCATTTATGAATCCATCCTTCAAGACTGCTTCTAAGTCAGAGAGAATTTCCATAGAATTTGAATACAGCTTCAAGTCCGTATTCTGTGCAAGTTCCCATTTTTTCAATGTTATATCCAAATTTCAACATGTCATGTTTTACCTGTTAGCAAACCACCTTCAGATGGATCGGAGCCTGTGAATGCTGACTATTCTGAAATTCATGAGAATGGCATCCTTGCTTCTCAAGTTGATTTTGGTTATTTTCATCTTGGTCACAGGCTTAGAGTACAGTCCAGTATTCAACGGGTTTAAAATACTCACTTTATACACATTACTGCCCTCTAGTGACTAGAATAATTCTTTCAAGTAATCCATTTAATTGTTCCCTTAATGTGAAAAAATACAATAAAAATCTAGTTACTGATCTACTAGCAGGAGGAAAAACCTTTTTCCAGGAAATGTGGATTGGTCCAACCAGTAACACTTGATCTTGCCTTCCTGATCAAAGCATCTAGCTTTGGTCAGAGCCACCATCTAAAGCCACAGAGCACAGGTGGACCACATGTATGTTCCATTACGGATTCTTATTTTAAAAGGGGTAGCTGTGGTGAGGATGACCATTGAATATTAACATATCAGGCACATTTTCTCTGAATGCCCCTCTGTTCTTAAGAACTTGGCCTTCGCAGTGTTCCTTATATGTTTTATTTGTAATTTTATTTTTACAATAAGCATATATTATTTATATAAAAGAGCAACTCACAATATTTTCAAGGAAGAGAGAAAATAATCTGGATTACTAAAATAGAAATTCTGCACTCAAAATCTATTCCAGGTTTAGAATATCAAGAGATTGGTTGACATCCTAAAAGAGTGGGCTGTTTATCTGTGGGCCAGTTAGTTTTACACCCAGGAAAACCTCTAGCCTCCTTCACAGGAGAATGAACAACAGTAGCAGCCACTGTTCACAGGTCAGGCCTGTGTTTTGCTATTTGTGTCTATCACCTTCGACAATCCTGTGTGGTTTTATTACCCCCATGTTATAGATTAGACCAAGAGTTTGCATAACTGAGTCCAAATCTGCACATAAACCTTTCTCTGATAGCAGGAAACCATTCGAAAGGCAAGCACCACTTGAAGGTTAAGCAAGATGCCATCTTGGTGTAAACAGTGACAAATTACAAAAAACTGACCCAAAAACTGCCGAAGAACAGTATCCAAGAACATTTCCTGGTAAAATACAGGTGTTCAAAAATGACCCAACTTCTACTGTTGCCTTCAATAAAAATGCTAGCTAGCTATAAATTCAGTGAGAAATTTATTCTGTATATAGTAAGTCTGTGTCATCCAAATGAAAATCTAACTTGGTTTGAAATCCTAAAAGTAGAACCTTTAGCTAAATGATAACATTCCCAATATTTTTTTTTCCATTTTACAAACCTACACATGATAAATATACTCAAGTCTGTATGAAGAGTAAGGCCAAATTACAAAGCGGGCATGTGAACACCTAGCCACCTGTTCTCCTCCCCCATAAGAGGTGCTGGATCTGCTGGCCATTCCTTGTTGAAGAATGGCAATCCATTTTCCTCAGAGGCTCTCAGTAACAGTAACACTGATGCCTGAACTTGCATCTTTAAACACGTGTTTCAGGATTTGGGAGTTTCTGGAACCATAACTTTAACCCAGCCTTCCATAACAGTCTTTTTACTTTCTCTTACAAAACATGACACAGCAATAAGAGCAATGAACCGCTTCAGCCTTTTCACTTCTGCAGAAGCTAAAACAACTTCTCCAGCATATAAAGGGGCTGGAAAGTTAATTTCCTGGGAAAGAAATACACAGCCTGGTCCTGGCATTTTAGTACCCAGGAGAGCTGAAATAAGTCCATTGATCAAAACTCCATGTACAATCGTCTTTCCAAACTTGGTGTGTTTTGCAAAATCTTCATTTAAATGCAAAGGATTGACATCCCCCGTTAATTCTGAAAAGGCAACCACATCCCTCTGTGTGAAGGCTCTGCTGAGTTCTGCCCGATCTCCAACTCTGATGTGCATTTGCTGAAAGTGCTGTCTGCTTGGCACTGGCTGGTTCAGGCAGATTCTCCGCTGAAGCCTCCCCCACCAAAGACAATGGCTGGAAATTACTGGCAACATTTTCAGCACCCTCAAATTCCAACAACAGGAGCTCCTGGCCTGCTTCAGTTTTCATGCATGCCGGCACCAAAAAGTACTTTTCAGAGCAGAGGAATGTTTCTGAACTTGAGGACTACTCAATCCAATACTAGTTCCCTACTATTACCAGATAACGCAAGGAGAAAGGGAGAAACCTGTAAGACAAAGAAAAATGTTAACACAGTATCAGGAGAAAATTACACTGAAACAACAGGGCAATGTAGAAACACACCCAGTTTTATAGGGTAAGCCAAACTGATGCAGTAGCATTTTAATGAGCATCCTGAGAGGTTGCCTTAGATAAGCAGGTGGTCATGATAAGCTCAGAAACAGCATTCCAATACATAAAGGCACTAATCATTATACGATAAAGGAAAAGTTAAGATTTTTCCACAAGCATTCAAAGTTTTATCCCAAAATTCCTCCCATATAATCTAAGTGCTTTGTCTAACATTGCCAGAAGCAATGAAATTCTGGATTCCTCCCCCAGCCCCCGCTAGCTGGGTGATGTTAACCAAAACAGATTTATGCAAGCACAAAAATGGAACACATATTAAAAAGCAGTTTGATCAACTACGTAGCCTCGTTTGGAATATGTGAAGGAATAGTCTTTACCTGAATCACTTTGAAAGCACATTTCTTGCCTTTATAGGATCCTAAAAGGGTCAAAGAGCTCCACAATTTGACAAGACCACTGCGGAAAAATAAAAAAAAATACATTAAGGAAGATCTGTCCCTGTAACATCTCCCTAGCACTTTTGTTTGTGATGGTCCAGAAAATCTAATTTAAGTGAGAAAAATTTAAAGCATAGAGTATCACAGGCAGAGAATTAAATGAACCTCAAATAGGAATGTTTCTAAAATATTTCTGAGTTTACAACCATCATTTGGGAAACACCACAGTTATGAGCAAGTCACAAGTTTTGCTCTCTAGGGTGTAAGCTCCTGCCAAATGAATGTTCACACGCTCCCCCGTTTAAGCTTCCAAAAGCTGTTCAGAGTTCACAATGACAAAGGTCTTCTTATTCACAGAAGAGAGCATTTTTGCTCTATTTTCCTATTTCCCCATCTGTCTCTCTTCTGTGTTATACTAGAAATGCTTTACTGTCTGTCCTACCTGCTACATATTCTCAAGATGGCTGACAAGGTCTTTTCTTCATAGGTTATGACATCCAAGGGTAAGGCAGCATCAACCTAAGTATGGAATAATGCCATTAGCAGACTTATTATCATCATCAATCTTGGACTCTAATAACGAATCCTCTTAATTGCCTTTCTCCTCCAAAAAAATCAGTACTTTATTTAATGGTGCTGGAGTACTGGGTGGGCCTGCTTATTTATAACTCCCCCCGTGGGGAATGTTCTTCCTGTAACTCCTCACGTTGCTAACGCTGCTGCTTCTTTTTAAAAAATTATTTATTTATATATTTTGAAAGAGAGGTAGAGAAACATCAAGTTGTTTTTCCACTTATTCATGCATTCATTGGCTATTCTTGCATGTACCCCAACCAGGGATTGAACCCATAATTCTGGCACATCAGGAAGATGCTCCAACCAACTGAGCTATGTGTTGTTGATGCCTCTTCACCTTATAAATCTTCATTTAAATTGTTCCTTCTCAGACCCCCAAGATTAAGCTCAATCACTTGCTATGCTCTTTCACATACAGGACCCAAATAGTTCCTCTTCCATAATATTCATCATTCTTGCCATTAACTGTTCAACATGGTTGCCTACTAAACCTAGCCAAGACCATTCATCCATGAGACAGAGGCCATGTCTGGTTGCTTACAGGAAGCAGGTTTTATACATGAAATAGAAAGGATGCACAGATATTTTTTCTTAAACTTACTTCTGATTATATTATTTTATTGAATTTAATTGGGTGACACTGTCAATAAAATTATATAGGTTTCAGGTGCACAATTCTACAATACATTCTCTGTATATTGTATTGTGTGTTCACCACCCCAAGCTTTTTCTTAAACTTTGGGTTTTCAAAACTTAGAGTCACAGGAGATTGCAAAGAAATGTACAGGAAGGTCCCATGCACCCTTTACCCAGCCTCCCCCAAAGTTAACATCTTGTATAACTATAGTATGATATCAGAACCAGGCAACTGAAATTGATAGGCCAGAGTTAATTCAGATTTTCCCGGTTACACATGCACTCATATTTGTTTGCTTGTGTGTGTATATATGTATAGTTCTATGCAATTTTACCATACAGGTGGTTTCATGTGCCCACCACAATCAAGATAAAGAACTATACCACCACCAGCTCTCTCCTTCTACCCCTTTATAGCCATACCTACTCCTCCCCAACATCCCTAACCCCAGGTAACCACTAATCTTTCTCCAGATTATATAATTGTTATTTCAAGAAAAATTATATAAATCACCCAGTATGTTACTATTTGGGATTGGCTTCTTCACCCAGTATGTTACTATTTGGGATTGGCTTCTTCACTTAGCATAATTCTCTAGAGATTTAGTCAAGTTGTTATGTGTATCAGTAGTGTGTTCATTTTTATTATTGAGTATATTCCATGGTATGAATGTATTATAGTTCAACTATTCACCCACTGAAGGACATCTCACTTACTTCTACTGTTGGGCTCTTACTAATAAAGCTTCTATAAACATGCATATACATAGTTTTGTGTGAACATTAAGTTTTCGTTTCTCAAGAATAAATGCTCAGGTATGCAATTGCTGGGTTGTATGGCACGTACATATTTAGTCTGTTTAAGAAACTGCCAAACTGTGTTCCAAAGACGCTGTACCATTTTACATTCCCAACACCAATGTCTGAGTAATTCAGTTTCTCCATATACTCGCCAGCATTTAGTGTTATCATTATTTTTTATTTCAGTCATTCTGTTGTGTAGTGATATCTTGTGTTTTTTATGTGCATTTCCCTAATGGCTAATGATATTGAACAGCTTCTTACTCATGTACATCTTTGCCGACTACACATCCTTTTGAGTAAAATGTCTATTCATGTCTTTTGTCCATTTTCTTAATAGTATTGTTTGGTCTTTTAATTGTACTGTTTGAGTTTTGAGAGTTCTTTATACATTCTATTTTTAAAAAATATCTATTTATCTACTTATTTAGTTATTTTTAGAAAGGGGAAGGGAGGAAGGTAGAGAGGGAAAGAAATCCATGTGTGGTTGCTTCTCGCACGCCCCCTACTGGGGACCTGGCCTGCAACCCAGGCATGTGCCCTGACAGGGAATCAGACTGGTGACCCTTTGGTTCATGGGCCAGCACTCAATCCACTAAGCCACACCAGCCAGGGCACATACATTCTAGGTGTCAGTCCGTTGTCAGGTATGTCGTTTGCAAATATTTTCCCTCAGTCTGTAATCTGTCTTTTCATCCTCTTAACTGAGTCTTTTGTGGAATAAAAGCTTTTAATTTTTATAAGATACTTAGTGGATTTTGATTTGACAGTATATGTGAATCAAGAAATATTTCCTGAAAATCATCTGTCTTAGTTCTCTCTCAAAACTCCATTTTCAAGTGAATGCTAGAACAAGACTACTCAGGGTGCTAGTCTGTGATTAGGAGCTGCATCAGAATGCAAATCAACAATATCAGTAAGTGTAGTGTTTGATTCAGCTAAGCTTTGTTCATAGGGAGACTGTCAGTAAAGGAAGTGGTGTGCTGATTTACATCCTACTGTTAGCCACAGCCCTTCAAAATGGGCAAAAAGACAGTTTGCAGGTTGTCAGCCTGAACCCCACTTTGAGTAGCATTGCACTGAAATAAACATTTGTCTAACAAATTCCTTATTAAAAAGGCCTATTAAACACATCTACCAAAATTTCACCATTTCTGAAAGTCTGCTTCTGAAATTTCAAATACGGTTTTAAAGTTTTAAAATATTTAGAAAAGTGTTCTTTCTGTATTTATTACAAAGATCTTAGGAGTGTTCAATCTACGAAGTGATGCCGTACCTCCCCAAATAGGTCCTTCAGGGCTGAAAGAAGCAGCTGCTTGAACTGTGCAACATTCAGTCCAACTGCATGATCTTGAAATTCTCTGTAGAAAACATAAAAAAGAAAAATACGTTGTATTAAAATTTTATGCTATTCAGATTCATAAAAAATATTAAGAAAAAATAGAAGTGAGGAGACTGAACTTACAGGCAGACTTTCATGTAGTGGTGCTCAGAGGGATTTTTGTAAACTAGTCTTTCATAAGTGGCAGGTGGGGCTGGCATCTTGGCCAGTGCTGATTACGCCTACATTAAGAGTCAAGAGGGCGAGAAATTAGCAAGCTACACGCTATTTTTCACTTTTTAATTGAGAATTTGACCTATTTGATTTTTTAATAACTCCTAAGGTCAGTAACATCCAATTTTGGTCAGACTACGGTTACTCATGCAGGTACAAAGGAAGTTTCTATATTTTATATGTCAACCTACTATATTCTTATTTAAATTCTAATACTATAATCCCACCAAATATATTTCCTTATCAAGTACCCAGCTCTGTGCTAAACGCTTCATGTATTAAGTCATGTCTTCGAAATGATTATATGAGGTAAAAGTTATTGTTATTCCCATTTTTGAGAAGAGGATAAGGAGTCTTGGCAAAAATAGGTAACAACTGCCCAAGGTCATGCAGAAATTCCAACCACTCCTGACTGCCCTCGAGACCCCTCTGATATGCCTCTTAATGAAAAAAAGGTAAAAGCAAAAAGAGTAAAATCTGGGATCTGAAGGCCCTCTTCTTGTTTATTGTCAGTTAACACAGAACATGAACAGGAGAATGAGAGGTGGCAGCAGCTCTGCTGTCCCCACCCATGCTGGATCTGCAAATGTTCTCAGTCTGGGGGCTAGGTCAGCACAGGTCTGTTTGGCAGCCCTATGAAAGACTGAGCTTGAACAGCAAGGTGTTTAAGAGGAGGAATTCCTGGAATGGGCACTCAATGCCATTTCTCACAGATCTGAAACTCTCAAGAACCCAGAACATGCTGGTCTCCCTGTAGAGAAGCCCTGTCTTTGGCTCCACTCCTAACCTTACTCTCCTTCTGGATAGATCCTATTCAGCCTCCACATTTTAGCTTAGAGTTCACCTCTTCCAGGAGGTTCGCCTCGTCAGGGAGGCCTTCTCTGACGCCCTATTCTAAGTTCGGTTCCCTTGTTACACAATCTCTTAACACTGTCCATTTGTTTAATATCTGGTTCCCCCACTAAAAGGACCAGGAAACTGAGGCCCAACCAAGGAAAGGGACTTTTTAAAGGTCACAAAGCTACAGATCAGCACTTGCAAAACCCTCTGTGGATCAGGCCCAGTTCCAACCACTCCCAAGTGATGGCCACCAGAGAAAATGAGAAGTCGGGGTCAAGGAGTTACATCCACCTATCCCATGGACAAATATGAATATTTACTGAGTCTAGCACAGAGTAGGTATTCGACACTTACTGAATACATGATTGAATGAATGGTAGAAGTGTTAGGCCTACATGTTCAAGAGTATCTTTGGTTTCAGGAGCACAGTAATGGTTACCTGGTGCTTCTTTTCCAGTCACTAGTCTGCCCTAACTAGAAGGGCAGGGAGAACAGAACCCTCAATCATTTCATTCATTGCCTGGAGCATGACAGGTGTTTTTTTTAGGTGTTAATGACTGCCTTCATAGCATTAACTGCTTGAGATAGGGGAAATGAGATTGGGCCTGGGGCTTAGAATTCCAATAAAAACGAAGACTTATGGAGTATTCTGGAAATGGATAGTGGTGATAGTTGCACAACAGTGTGAGTGTACTTAATGCTAACGAACTGTACATTAAAAAAAAAAAAAGACGAAGAGCAAGTGCTGAGCTGTCACCTCTGTCTAGACAGGCCTGAGCTTCAGGGTCAACGACAACACTGCCCTCTACAGGCTGTCCTGAGACTTAAAAGGTTGATGCCTGGAAAGCCCATATTCACCAGGCTCACCGCAAAAATGTGTTCCCTTCTATAGTCATAGCCATCAACATCTTTGAGGTTAGCCTTTTTAATGGCTATTCCTCTGCTCAAAACTTTGCAATCGTTCCCAGTTCACTCAGAGTAAGCCAAAGTCCCTTGTGTCTTGCCATTTTCCCCTGCTCAATCCCTTCCACCACACAGGCCTCCTAGCTCTTCACACACCAGTTTCCCTCCCGCCTCTGGGTCTCGCTCCTAGCGTTTTCATATGCAGGGAATACTCTTCCTCCAGGTGGCCACATGGTTCACTCCCTAGCCTCCTTCATGGCTTTGTTCAAATCTCACTTCTCGATTTGGCCCAGTGGCTATCAAAGATGACAACTCCCCCTCCCCTCTTGGAGCATAACTATGTAATTTTTAGTATTCGTGCTCCCCTCTCCGTCCCCACAGAATGTACACGTCACAAGAAACAAGGACCAGTCTTGTACACTGTTTCCCAAGAACCTGAAACAGGGCATCCCACACGGTAAGCATTCTACACGCACGCACACACACACACACACCCTAATGTTTGAACTAAACCAATTATTTTTTTAAAGCACTTAGGTCATGTACCACTTTCTCCGACAAACGTCAGCTATGTATTTAGCGCCCACCTGATGACCGACGCATGCGCTCCGCACACGTGGTACCGCTCTTTCCTCGCAACCACCCTCCGCTTCCGCGACCGCGTTATACAGAGGCCCAGCGAGGTCGGCAGCCGAGCCTAGCCTACCGCCCGCCGCGTCCTCCGCCGGGGCACGGAGGTACTTCGGTGGGACCCGCGCCGTCCATCGCACCCGCCTTGCGCATGCGGCCGGGGTTGCGCGTCCTGCGTCCCCAGCGTGGCCTACTGAGCCCGCGCAAGGAAAACTGCCGCTTTGCCGAGGACTTCCGCCTACCCGCCCTCTGCCGGACTATGGTGGCGCCTCCCTGACTCCTGTTCACGGCAAGAATCCGCCGAGGCCTGGAGCTTCCCAGTAGAGTCCAGAGCCTGGGCCCAACAAACTCCGGGGGTGTTTATTTTTGGCTTCCGCCTGCCCCGCCTCCCGGTGCGTGACAGCTAGGCACGGATGTGACGTCACCGCGCGGCGTCCCAAGGCTGGGGGCGGGAATTCTGGCGTGGACCTGAGACCCGCCGACCTCCGGTGTATTCTGGTGTCCCATTCGGAGAAGGCCATGTGTGCAAATACCTGCACGGGGTACGGGACTCGGGGCATGTTTATTAGGTGTTCGCAGCCATTAATTTATCCATGCATGCATTCAGTCAGCATATTTATATTTAGCATCTCTTCTGCTGAGTACCTCGTACGTGAAGCACTCACCAAGGACAGGACTCGCTCCGCGTGTCTTTGTGGCTCTCAACACAGTAGGTGTTCAGTCCGGGTTGACTTAAGGAACCCAGATGGTTCCATTTACAAATGTAAGCCAAGTTTTATCTGTCCATTTGTTTATTAAGTAGTATTATGTGCTAGGTACTGGCGACTTACTGAAATACAAGAAGATACAGCTTCTCATGAAACATAGTGCTTATATTTAAAAGTAACGGCTAATATGCGCTGGATGGTGTTGCTCAGTGGCTTGAGCGCCATCCTGCAAGCCAAAAGGTCACTGATTTGATTTCCTAGTCAGGGCACATGCCTGGGTTGGGGGCCAGGTCCCCAGTTGGGGGCGTGCCAGAGGCAACCAAAGAATGTATCTCTGGCTATCTCTGGCACATCAGTGTTTCTCTCCCTCCTTCCCTTTCCCTCTCTCTAAAAATAAATACATAAAATCTTTTTAAAAATAAAAGTAACAGCTAATATGTATCAAGTGTGCGTTGAGTCAATTAAGGTACCATGCAAAAAACTTTACACATATTATCTCATGGAACTCTGACACAATCCTAAGGTAGTTATGACCATGCCCATTTTACAGAGGTGAAAACTAAGGCCCAAGAAACTAAGTTACTTGCTCCAAATCACATAGATTTAAGCAGTGGAACGGACCATCTGACTATTAGATGGTACCCTCTGCACTGTACCTTATTACCCCAAATTGTGTGGTATTGTTAGGCAGGATAGATAGCAAACCAAGGCAGAGAGCGGGAGGGAGACATGTCTCACTCAATTCAGCAGTCCTGAGCCTGGTCACCTAAGATGACCAAAGTGTTCGAACATCAGAAGAAAAACCATGATGGCACAGTAGCGAGGGGGCCATGAAATTCTGTGTGTATCCTTTCCACTATCTGGGAAAGAAAACCTTTGAAGCTGTATATTAATCCCCAGATTAATATGGGGGGGGAGTAACCTTGAAGCTGGCTACAACCATAAAACCCCTAAAAATCCCAATAGTCGGGGCACTCAGATTAGCTGGGTGCCATCTTGCAGCATCATGCTTAAGTGTATTTCATAAATTTACTATCTCATCTTCACCATATGTGTGGTCTCTTGCCTGAATTCTCTTGCGAGCAAGACGAGCTGAGGAGGGGGAGACCCCTAATGCAAGTCTCCCCAGTAACAGTATGAGTGAGTGTGTATATGGGAGAGGCTGGGGCTGCCAAGTCTTGAGTGTAAGCCCCATGAAAATGGGGCCTTGTCTGTGTTGGCTTACCACTGCATTCCAGTGCTTGGCACTCAACACATATTTATTGAAGGCAGTAGTTCATAAATGGTTGTGCTAATTTTGCCTGGGTTGGGGGCATAGGGTTTCCTTGCACAGCTAAGCCCGAGCCTGAGCCTGCTAGCACCTTCTGTCTCATTTCTCACAACCCCACTGTCTGCTGTTTCCTGAAGCTTCAGCCCTTGGCTGCGGCTATATTCTCCAGTCCTGCAGCTTTTGCTTCCCTTCCTTCCCCCCTCAGAGGAGACAGGACTTGTTCCAGCTCTAAAGAGAGGTAGAGGAAATCAACACAGACCCAGAGACAGTGGCATCTTCTTTCTCAAAAGAGCTCGGATTCAGAAGCTGCCAAAATTTGCTCCAGGTCCATCCATTGCCACTTATTCAGCTTCCTCATCTGTCACACACAGAGAACAGTAGCATCTCCCTCAGAGTGAGGAAAAAATAGTAAAGTATCTGGCACCCAGGAAACACTCTGGAATGGGAGAGAGTTCCCCAATCCACCTGCCTGGCAAACCCTAATGGGTTTCGCTAAAGTTGAGGAGCATTCACAACTTTGAGGGGGGAAAAGGCAAGGGAGAGGCCCAAGGAAAACGGCAACCCCCTAACATCCACAGCCTCGATTCTCCATGGAAATCATATCCACTTATGTCAGCAGATTGTGAAGCTAGGACAAAGGAAATGAAAATAGAAGTTAAAACTTCTGCAGCTGTTGTTTCCAGTTAGGGAGACCCACCAAGTGCTAGATAGTTTATTCACATTATTATCCTATTGGTTTGGCCAAAAAGTTCGTTTGTGTTTTTCCCCGTAAGACGGCTCTAGTAGCGCTTAGTTGTCTTTAACTTCATTCAAGACAATGTTGTTAGATTGTATTATGACAGCTGTCATATCAGTATGCCTTTAAAAAAATTGGTGAATTTTTGTGTAGTCATTTTAATATTGAAGATGGAGGAAAATATGCAACAATTTTGGCATATAATGCTTTATTATTTCAAGAAAAATAAGAATGCAACTGAAATGCAAAAAAGATTTGTGCATTGTATGGAGAAGGTGCTGTAACTGATCAAACGTGTCAAAAGTGATTTTCAAAGTTTCATGCTGGAGATTTCTCACTGGGCAATGATGTTCCATGGTCAGGTAAACCAGCTGAAGTTGATAGCGATCAAATCTAGGCATTGATTGAGATCAGTGTTATACCACATGGGAGATAGCTGACATGTCAAAATATCCAAATCAATAAAATTGGTGGTGAAAATGAAAAATGTGTCTTTTATTTTACAGAAAAAACTAAACAGACATTTTGGTCAACCCAGTATCTACCCTGCAGTGTCACTATTGCCTTTCACAGAGGAGGAAAAAGTAGCTCAAAGAGGATGTTACCTGTCACCAGAACCTAAAATGCTGCATTCAAACCATCCCATGTGAATGCAAGGCTGGGACATGCTCCTTTTGTAAGCACAGAACCGGCTCAGAAATGGTCCTATCCTGTTTAATGAGATACTAAGTTGCCTTTCATAGGCAATAGACCAAGACTCCAAGTCATGCAGATGGGGCATGCACAGAGGAGAGAAATTTGACGTCTCCCTATACCTGGAACCAAAGTACCCCAACACACCCCTCCTGATGCACACAGAACCAAAGAATCCGGACATAACCAGAACTTAAACACTGGAACCCTTTCAGAAGCCAACGGTCTGTTGTCCAGCAAGATCCAGTGTTCACACCCCTTTACAATAGATGGCCAAGTTCCAAGTTTCTTCAGATAAAACTTGCCCCACCAGTGCTTCAGCATACCTGTTCCTCCCAACCCCTTAAATACCCTTAACTTAGTCCAGTGAGCAAGATGGATTTGAGGCACTATTAGGTCTCCCATCTTCTCAGTTGGCATCTTCTTGATCAACAAAACTTTCCTTACTCCAAACCTTGACATTTTGAATTTTGGCCTTTCGAAGCATCAGGCATGAGAACTTCGGTACGATAACTCTTCGAGGCAGCCTTGAACATTATCACCAAACAGGAAGCTTTGAAAAACAGGCAGTGCTTTGGAGTTCCTAGAAGCCAAGCCTAAGACAGTGTTCTTTGTGGGTGTTATTTTTGGTGCTCAGGGGCGGGGAGGGATGGACAGCTCTCAAGTGAAATACATGAGGGAGAAGGGAAGCAGGATGGGGCAGAGGAAGAAGCTAAGCAAGATGTGGGTTCAGTTAAAGTCTAGCTTAGCCCGATCCCATGGGAGCCCTGGAGCATAAGTGATAGGAGAAAGCTTTCAGCCTTGGAGGTAAGGGGGCCATGCCTCCGATACTCCCCTAGTCAGTCACTGACAGCCAGCTGTACAGTTGCCAGGTTTAGCAAGAAAAAATAAATACAGGTTGCCCAGTTAAATTTGAGTTTCAGATAAACAATGAATAGGATATCCTTATACTAAAAAAGCATTTGTTTCTCTGAAATTTAATTTAGCTGGGCATCTTGTATTTTATCTGGCAACCCTAGGAGGTAAGGGGAAGAGAATGAGGCATAACATCTCAGGGATCTCCAGTCATCTGAGGGCGGTTCTCTGGGAGAAGGGGACATTTGTGAATCTTCTGCAGCCAACACTCATAGCAGGGGGGGGTGGGGGGTGCAGCAGTCAATAAAGGGAACCTGGGAAGGACGACAGCTCCCACTATGGACAGGGACTCTGAGGGCGACTCACCAGCTAAAGGTAAAAAAAGATTATAAGTCCCTGCCCAAACTGGTAAGTCCAAACCATGCCCATCAGCCAGGGGAGCAGCAGCACAGCCTGGTCCCTGGCCACCTCCATGAGGATGTTTTCACTTCTGCAGAGTCATTCCCCTGCTTGTGTCGGGGCTGAAGCCAGGCTATTTAACTTCATCTCATCCAGCGTTTCTGAAATGTATTGAAATAATGGAGGA